>JAWZYV010015513.1:0-104225 GCA_038373885.1 Cheiracanthium punctorium
TAGTTAAGTCGAGCGATATCAACGGCTGCCCTTTTTTCAGCATTGGGAAAGGGTTGCGCCTCAAAGGGTTAAAGAAACCACTTTGGGAAGCAACATCGGTCAAAGAAAGAAAATCATTTCTGCTGTGGTTTTTTTTTTTTTTTTTTTTTTTGTAATTATGGGAGCAAACACGTTAAACATGGTTTCAAGATTAAATATGAAGAGTTTAAAAAAATAGTGGTCTTTCTCTGATAATATGCTTCACCCTACTTGAAACTTTCCGGAATCAGCTAAACTGATGCACCTACACTTTTCGTTAACGTTCTGTTCGGTACGTGTGTACACCATAACCTACTTTTTAGCTTTAAAACTTGAAAGTAACATTTAAAAATTATCCTCGTTAATTACAGATGTTAATATCGAAATTAATTCATTATTTATGTTTTATAATATCCTGAATTCAGTTTAGTGCGTATTTTTTTTCTAACATCCTTATCTCAAACATGGATATTTAAATTAAAATCCAAAGTGCTCATCGACTTGCTTTTCTTATTGTGCCTATTTAATTCTGAACCTAAATGTAAATGTTCGCTCTCATAGTTTCGAAGATCCATCTTCAAAGATTCCATTTCTGCGCCGCTTTTGCTCTACCGCATAGCTATTGAAATGTGCAACGAAATCCAACATGTAACGTTGCCAATCAATAGGATAAAGGAAATATCATATGCAATCATCTAAATATTTATTTTAAAAATCAAATCACTCTAATGGAAGTTTCTCACTATCATTACTTTTGTATGTTACAAATTATTTGGCATCTGATATTTTTACCTTGAGTTGGGAGAAAATATGACCCTAGAATATTTGAAAATATTCTTCTTTTCTTCCCGTGTTTATATGATTTGGAGAAATTCCAATATACATAGTCGTGGAAGACTGATTGGCAATGACTCAAACCCTGAATCGCCTTACCAGGGGCCGAGCGTATAGCGCTCTCAACTGGGAGACCGAAGGGGTCTGGTTCAAACCCAGGTCACGTACATCGACCTAGCTATTTGAAGTTTTGCCTGGCTTTTTCCGAAACTTCGTGAAAATACGGATTAGGACCCCTTAGAAAGACCCCCCAGAGACAGGGGCGTAGCCAAAGGGGGTTAGGCGGGTCATAACCCACCCCCATGAGGAATTTTTTGCCATACAAAATGTATATTCTTCACTACATTATCACACACACACGTATACATATATATGAGTTGTAGTAGTCGTAACCCCCCCATGAAAAATTTCTGGCTACGCCCCTGCCCAGAGGGCATCCCCCTCCGCCTACATCCCTTAAGTAGATAATCGGCCGTAATCCCTCAAACAAAATCAAATTCTGGATCGAGGGATACGGGCTCAAATCCAGACTGCTCAAAGACCGTTGTATATATGCAGCGAACCTGCACGTTAAATCTACTTGCTGTGTAAACTGTCTACTTGCTGTGTAAACTGGGGAGAAAATTATATCATTTCCGGTGACGTTTTAAATTGTAAGGAACACCATCAGCATTTCCAGTCTTAGAAGAACCATGCAGGCTGACGTTTACAGGTTCAAAGCATTCCAGGTCAGCTAAACTTTAGCTTTATAAAATATAAACTATCATGTATTCTAGAATGTACACATTAACTTTATTAAAATTAATGGTTTGGATAAGAAATTTTAATTGCATGCATTGTAAAAGTGCCTACTTCTGTTTTTTGCTTCAATACATTTAAATACACAAAATTCTGATCCAAGGGAAGTTTCTTGACTAATTCACGATAAAACAAATCGCAAGGGATTGCAACAGCATAAAAATACAATAAGAAAAGGAAGTTCTAATGTTGGAAAAAGAAAATTATAGAAATCTGATGCGATAAATAAATAATATATATATATATTAGAGATGAGACGGGCTCAGCCCGAGCCCGAAAGCCCGAGCCCGACTCGGGCTCGGGCTCTGTAATTCACGATTGCGTTCGGGCTCGGGCGGGCTCGGGCTCGTGAAAAATTTCTCCTTTGTTGAACATACTCCTTGAAACAAATTTTAAAAAGTGATTTATGGGATAAATAGATGTACTTATTTCAAAAAATAGCGGCACGGGGGACTAGAAGGTGTGTGAAGCTCCAAAATTTATTGTATCCTATTAATGAAGTAGTTCATTTTATTTGTCTTTAGCTGACATTTCGGGCTCGGGCGGGCTCGGGCTCCAACTTTAATAATATTGCTCGGGCTCGGGCGGGCTCGGATTAAAAGTCTTCGGGCTCGGGCGGGCTCGGGCTTCAAAAAATGAGCCCGAACTCATCTCTAATATATATATATATATATATATATATATATATATATATATATATATATATATATATCGCATCAGATTTCTAAAAGTATATATATACTTTTTTTTACTCTTAGAATCAAACCAACACTTAATTTAGTAATAAACTTTGTAATTAAAGGTGTTTAAGATGATACTGCTACTCGAATACAGAAAAAACTTTTTTTAACGAATCCAGGTATAATCTATTTATTTTAATAACCTTAAAGTAATATAGCTTTCATTAAAGCAAAGATACATTAGTAAGATTTTTTCTGTATTTTCACCTCTCTAAACAAAGAGAGACGTCAGATACGTTCATTAATTAACATATTCATTCACCCCCTCCCCTCCCAAGTCATATTTCTAAAACTCTACAACAAAGCGTGTGTTTTTTTTCCCTGACTCTGTTTATAAAATATATTTTCTTGCCCTTTTATAAGAAGATCTCGGTAGAGTCTCTCGCTGAAAAACATTTTCTCGAGATAAACTGCAAATGAATTTCCTTTTTGATGAATCGCTCAAATGAAATAAGAATGGAAACTCTGGAACAGGACGTTCGCAAAGTCTTACACACAGATTAGAAATGTCTTGGATTTAAAAGGAGAAAGAAGTAGTTTCTTTGGTAGTTAAATTGATGACAGTGGAGTTAGTTAAAATTAAATAATAAATAAATAAATCATTCGATAGTGAAGGGCTGTGATGAAAGGGATCAATAGTACACGCTTAAATAAAAAAGAACTAAATTCGCTCCGAAGGAAATAAATTAACTCCGAAAGATTTAAAACGGGTGTCCCGATTTTAAATCTTTTGGAGCTAATTTAGTTCTTTCTTTTAAAAACAAGCGTGTAATATTGGGAAAAACACCCATTCCTTAAATCTTTTCAGATAAAATTTTAATGGGGGCGAATAGATGATTTTAGAGCACTATTAAGCCCCAAAAAGTGTAAGAGTTCCAGTTTCCAAGCAAAGTTGTTAAGTGAGGTATTCAGCTCCAGTTGCAATGAAGCAAACGTGAGTAAGTGAATGTTGTTCTTCTCCAGTAATCCACCACCAAACTGTTTGGTTTTTCATATACGACCTAGAAGTCGATTCATTATGAACACGCCTTACAGGGTAATTTACATACAACAACGTAGTAAACACCAATTAGTGTTAAAGCCGCAGGCTGGTTTCAGTAAGTATGACTTCATCAGTGCGAGAATAAAAGAAAGATATGTGCTCCATTTACAGATCTTTTACAAGAATTTTACTCCATTATATACAGGGACGGGAAAGTCGCGCTCCGGTTTACATGCAGGGATCCGTCGCTTCTGTCGCATGTTACCATCCCTCCACCACTTCATCCTCGCACAGACTGTGGTAAGTCTTACTGAAATCTATCTGCGGCATAAACACGTCTTTACTAACATTGTTCTTTCTGTGTCAATTATTCTGCGCCTAACTACATAGCAATATAGGATAGTTAATCTTTCCCAGCGGCAAGTTCACCCCACAGACCTTAGCAACAGAATTTCTCCTTCTTTTAAGGGGGAACAAGATCATCAAGTTTACAAATAAGAATGCAAGCTCCAGCCATCTCAGACCGATCCTGAATAAACCATTTTTGCTTCCGAAGTAAAACATCACAATCACCAAGTATCGCCACGTAGGTGTATGACCTATGGGGGCACAATGCTTTTCCTCAGCGACTAAACCAATAGTTAAAAAAGCGTTTATGACATCAGTCTCTTTTTCTGCGTATTAGACTAAGAGTTGTACAGCCGCAATATCTAAAAGTTTCTTACCATTTCTACAATATGACGCTTTATTCTCTTGTAATATTTCTAAGTAATGTATTTTCAAACATTTTTTCCTTTATGGTTTGACAAAGTTTCTTCAGTATCACTTACTTTTATGTGTGGTTCTCGGTTAAGGTGATAACTGCATTAACAGTCGGTGACGTTTGGCAAAAAATAGCTAAATCATAATATAAAAAAGGAAGAGTGATAAATCATTACAAACTCGTCAATTATAAAATACTTTCTACATAATATTATCTCCTCATGCACTTCTCTGTAGTCCTCTGTAGTCGGCTTGCGGAGATTCAAGTCCCAATGCTTTGCTATGGAGAAAAGTGCTTAACGCCTAATATTTTTCTCAGAAAGTATAAGGTATTTTTAAATGAAATTTTTCTGTGTGAATCTTGAGAAATATTCGCAAGGATTGCGAGAATCAGATTGGAGTTAATTTAGCGGAAAGAGATTTTATTGCAGTCTGAAAAGTAACATAAATTCTAGACTGCAATAAAATATCTTTCGGCTAAATTAACTGAAATCTGATTCGCTCAATCCTTGCGAATAGTTCTGAAGATTCACACAGGAAAATTTCATTTAAAAATACCCAATACTTTCTGAGAAAAAGGATTAGGCGTTAAGGCACTTTTCTCCATAGCAAAGCATTGGGACTTGAATCTCCGCAAGCCGACTACAGAGGCCTCTTAACGCTTAGTTCACCTGCTTGCTCATATCATTGCAATTCGCCTTCTGCGTTCGTGTTGCTTCGAAACTTCGATCTTTGAATGATTTTTGCTATAGCCCAGCGTGAAAAATGCTGATCCATAAAAAAGCATTCCGAGACAAAATCCGGGAAACAACGATTAACACAGAAAGGGAATCATTGTCCTAACGTCTTTGCAACGGTGGAAGCAAGGGGATTGAAACCTGTTAGACACTATAAAATATCTTAACCACTGTCTTAGTAACCTATATCAATGAGAATTTTTTTCGTTTATTCTTTCAAAAGATTTATAAATGCTGCAAATGCTGTTTTTAACGTAAGTGTATCGTTTTATTTTAATTATATTTGTCAGCAGGTTCTCAGACAAAAATTTTACAAGGCGGGGCAAAAATTCTAAAATTCTCACCCCCCCCCCTTTTTTTTCGCAAAGCGCAAAGTTTCGAAAGAACGTGGAGGGAAAGAAAATTTTTTGTAAAACTGCTCTTTTTAATATTTTTCAAATAAAATGTAAAAGAAAATAGGATGGCAAGGAAGTTTTTCTAATATGTAAAAGTATTTTTATTCATGTTCAAAGGTTAATAAAAAATACCAATTTTCCAAAATGGTATAATTAGCAGTCATACCATCTAAATTATTCTAGAAAAATCTACTCAAGCTTTAATGTACTTAAAAGGTTTTTATCGATTACAGATCTTGTGCGTGATTACGGCAACGCTACGCTAGGGCGATCTTCCAAGGATGGGGGTGCCTGCAGGGTTGGCTTTTTACCAGTAAAAACTGCTTTTTACCAGGGCATGGTAAAAACTAGGTTTTTACCGGGAAAAACCTGGGAAAAAGGGATAAAAACCTAATGATACAATAAACTCCCTGAGTCATGAACTGTATATTAATCCTATTTATAAAACTGTATTTTCGTGTAATTGATGCGAATATATCATCATCAGGACATCCTGATGATACAAACTACATTATGTGATTGTGCAAACTACATTATGTAATAAATAATATTTGTAAGCATTTGGTTTTCATTAAAATGATTAAGATAAGTTAAGTGTAATAAAACTATATTTACAATTTTCCTTTAAGTAAAAATTATTAAACTAGCCTGCATTACATAGTTGTAATAAATATTTTAATGTGCCTTCTCATAATAATAGTTTTAAAAAGTTTAATAATGATAAATGTACATTATCTATAAATTTGAATTCTTGTAAGATGAAAACATGGATGAAAGTTTTCTGTGTTTATTATATTCCTTAAAATGAACTATTTTCGTATAGTATTCTTTTACTTACCAAATCAGGCACTGGTTTAGGTGAATATTGTTATATGGAAATGGAAATAGTGATATTAAATGCCCTGAACTTTTATCCCTGAGAAAATGAAAAAATAGCAGATAAATCTTCATTGTTTGCTTGTTGATTAAAGGCCGATTGACTGCACTAGGGTCCTAGTCCTATAGGGGAATACCTTCCTATTTCTAAGGGATCCTAGCCAGTATTTATGTGCGGTTTATCCAAAAAAAAAAAAAAAAAAAAAAAAAAAAAAAAAACGCGGAAAACTCCAAACCGCTAGACCAACAGGCACGACCGGGGTATGAACCTGGCACCTCCTACCATCCAGTTTCAAGAGCAGAACCTCTCAGCCATTGGTGGAGAAATAAATCTTCAAAAAAGTGACAAAAAATAGTCAAACTAATAAGTTGATCTCAAAGGTTGTAAAGACTCTGGTAAAAACATGTTTTTCCAAAGACGGTAAAAACCGGTAAATGCAATCAGACGGTAAATACCGTCCAACCCTGCTTGTTAGGAGGACTTTCTAAGGTATTCTAACTCATAGTCACGTTACATCTGGAGAAAGCCTACCAAAACTCCAGACCTCTTGATCGACAGCTGAGCGATGGGACCCGAAATCTGGGACCTTCACACTTCGTCAATTACAGATCCATAATGGAAATTCGTAACGCATTCTGAAAAAAATCACAGGCGCAGTTTATCTCAACACGGCCCTGCTCTAGCTCGCTCGGGCCCAGCGGTAGCGCCTTGTTTGCCCGGTCCCCCCTCTCTTATTGCCTGTTTGTCGTTGTTCTTTATTTATATATTATTAGTTTTGTTTTCTTTGTAGCAGACAAATGTCTCTAAAATGCACTTTAAACAACATCTGTCCATAAAACTTAATGCATTAAAATCCCTTAAGGTGAGGTTTCATTAAAATCCCTTAAGGTTTTATCCCTTAAGGTGAAACCTGTTTATAAAGTAACCATCCTATACAGATCATTTTCAGTAGGGTACTTGGTGCAGTTCATAGCACTGACGTGTGTAAATTTCGTGGTATTGTACGCATATTTACTGCAACTAGAGAACGAGAAAACATGTAGAGGGAAAAATGGAAATCATAAATGTTTTTCAATTTTATCAAAAAGTGCTGAAAAATATCCATATATATCAAAACTTATTTGAATTAAAATAATTCATATTGTTAAAAAAAACTTTTTTAAGTTTTTATTTTTTTATGTTTTACATTTTCACATACATTTATGCTATATTTAATCGCTCTGTGTGCCCTTTTAAAACAAATCACCTCTAAGTTTATCGAAATCTGTTTGTATATTTTATGTAATTTACCTTAATATATTTCATTTAACTATCGAACATTAGAACCATAGGTTCCAAATTTATTTCTTCTTCAATTAGTCTTTCGTATAAACAACTTAACAACAGACTCTTGGAAGCGCACATCTTTTATGCTCTTAAGAGAACAACGTTACTTGAATTTCGGTCATTCGACGAATAGTTCTCCCATTAGATCTACATCTTTTGTGGTATTATTTATTATCTTCAAAGTGTTAAGTAAAGTAACCCGCAGCATTTGGTTTCTGTTGCCAAAAGAGTGAGTGCAACTGCCGAATAAACTATTCTTCATGAATAAGTAATTATTCTTAATGTTTGCGACCTAAGTATAATAATTATGTATTCCTAAGCATTGGAAAATTAATTTTTGTGTTTACGCTTCCTTTCTTGCATAAACAAGTTGGGAAACTTGTATCAAATTTTCAGCAAAATTGAATGCGCCTTCTGAAAGATGAGTTAGGCATTGCATGTGCTTTACTTCAATCTGGTACTTACATTTTATTAATTAAGGTGAATATTTGTGTGGGAAATTCATAAACTTTCGAAATTTCTACCTCGTTCAGGAAAATCTTTCAAAAAGGACTTTTTTTTCAACCTTTACAATAGGTTACTTTTATTTTTGAGAAATATAGTTTAAAAATAAAAAATCATCCAAAAGCAACGTTTTCCTCTTTAACACTATCATTTTTAAAGATCTATAGCTTTACATAACAAAACTTAGAAAAAAAAAAAAAAATACTGTTAGGAACCATGGGCGAAAAGCTTGGACTAATTTCAAAGTCATAGTTGGGAGTTTATCCAACTACTGTCGTGTTAAAATAAGAAATACTATTTTTTTGTTCTGGGCAAAAATCGGATTTTTTTTATTTCCAGAAGAAAACGTCAAGACGTTTCATGCAAAAATGTACAGAAAATTTAAGACTAACTGTCGGGTATCGTTACAAAAATTGTGCAAGCATAAGTCAAATCCCCTGCCTTTGTTTAGCGAATAATAAATGTAATTTCCATAAAATGCATAAAGAGGGCGAATTAATTCGATAACGGTTAAACTTTTAGCACAAATTTCATGGGTAAAATTGTCAAATATTCATAAAATGGATGTCAGAAATATATTTATGAATGTGCTTGTCACAGAGCCAGAAAACCAAAATTAATTTTTTTAATTACTGATTTTTTTTACCAGTATCACTAGGGGAGCTCAAAACATTGAACATTGAATAGCAATGCGTGTTTACAGATACAGGAATTCTAGTGCGGTTTTAGAATTTATTTTTCCTTGAAATATATTTGCTTTACAGAAATATCCAGATTTTCATCTGGAGCTCTTCTTATAAATATTGCCAATTCACCTTTTTTCTAGAGAAACGATGAAGGAAAGGAAACATGTTTTTGCCCAGAGGAAACTTTCTCACTTTTTGGTAAACAAACTCTAGTAAAAACACGTGGTGAGCACTAGCATTTGAAAATTACAAACACTTTTGCAATAAACAGTTAAAATGCCCCAGGGATAATTTTATTTTTTGTATGTGAAGATGTCGAAATTGCAGAAAGTTTCCTGCTTTTTGCAATTTTCTAATAATAAAACAAGTTTTGCATGCATAAAATAATATCACGAAATTTTAAATCGAGAATTATATCCAAATAAGATAAATGCTGTATGCACGAGCTACTAAAATATTTTGAGAAAGAAAAAAGGTTATGCTTGACTATAAGGGAGTTAATACTCTTTTTCTAACATGACTGATAGCATTAATCAATTAAAATTTTGAGAGATTTTCATAGTAAATTCTGTACTATAAAGCATTTTCTTTTTCTACTATAACGGAAGACATTATTAAGGATATTTTCTATTTATCGTTTAAATTTAACTGCTCAACTAGCCGTTTAATTTAAAAAACAATGAGTTTTATAGATGTTTATTGATCAAATAAATCAAATTAACAGAAAATAAAACTAATATCGAATAATTCGAAATGCAGAACTTAAATTAATACTGAAAATGTGCCCGAAAAAAATTGTATCACAGAAATATAAGAATAAACAGATATTCTGAAATAATATAAGCTATTTTTTAACTTTATTTAAAAGTATTCCTATGAAAAAAAATCAAATTCGTTTGTCATTGAGGAACATTCATTTAAATCTTAAGAAAAAATATAATAATGGCTCGCTATCTTTTGCTAAAAGTTTCTTTTTTGTTGTTGATGTTGTTTGTTTGATTGTTTGTTTTGTTTTCTTATGAGATTCCTAAATGTTAAGAATTCTTAGAAAAGCTCATCATTCTAAAATTCTATAATCTGTTATCAGTTTAAAAGATACTTTTAAAATCGGGAGAACAGACATACATACCTTACTCTATGATAAGAGATAACTATTGAATCATTTGCATCATCACTTCTGGCACATTGAGTCTTTCTGTAAAACGTCCTTCATTAAAAACTTTAAGTTAAAAAGTACAAGCAAAGTCTTTTTTCTTGGACTCACACTTTTCGATATGCATTCCAAAAATTTTAAAAGAGTAGTGCATATTTTGTTTTCTAAAACTTTCGCAATAATTATTTTATTTTGAAAATGGTAATTATCGCAGTTATTTTTTGTAGAAAAAAAATACTTAATCATTTATTTGACTTGTGAAAATCCAACCTCTTTCCTTCATGTATATATAGTAATTGATTAGTCATAAGTCTTTTAAATACGAGTTTCCGTTACAAATTCTGAAAAGTGATATCTTTTTCTTTCGTGTTTAAATTTTCAATTATGTATTGCTAATGAGGTACATTTGTCTAATGAGGTACATATGTAAAAATTTAAATTAATTTTATTTAATTACAAATAAAATTTTATTTACAGTAATTTTACTAAACCGGCTTTATTTAATTCATCATAAAGAAAAGTGTTTTTTAGAGCAATATTCTAAAATGTCATTCTCTACTGTTGTCTTTATAAAAAAAAATAATAAAAAACTTATATGAGTACGTTGTGCAATTTCATTTAAGACAGGCTATGATAGCATAAATTGTTTTTCTAATCAAAAGAAAGAAAAGTGTTTCCAGCGTATAATATTAAATACGTAAAGTGTGAACTTTTGTGCTTTTATGTTTTTAAAACATTTTTATTTAGAAGCCATAATAAGTCTGTAAAGTACTTGTGCTTTTATTAAACGCTAAAACTATATCACAAAAACCGACTTCAAGAAACTTTTCTCCAGACTTGTAAAATAGTTTATGCTTAATACAAAATCTGAAATTCATAGCATCTCACCTTTTCTATTCTTGCATATTAAAGGTTTAAAATTTTCCTCTCAGTAATTTTAACTTTTTACAACTTATTAACTGTTAAATAAGATTTATAATACACAATAAAATAATTGTTTTAATCGCCGTATACTTTGTTCGGATTTTCTTACATTAAGCTACATACACATGCTTTGAATAATTAAAGCAAGATATTATTTCTATTTACCCTAAGGGATGCTTAATAATATCCGCAATTATCGGGATATATTTGTTTTCCTTTATTTGAAAAAAAAACTACATCGAGATTTTTCTGCCTAAACAAAGAGTATTTTTTCTTAAACGCCATTACTTTCCATAATTATAATTGAAATTATTTAATACAACTACATAAAAAATATCTTTAAGGCGAGACGATGTCATAAATCATCTACTCTTAAGCGTAATTGTTCATGAATGAGCTTACAGTAATTTTAAATTTTTAAGCTCAATTTTAAGAAAACTATAAAAATAAATCTTTTCGAAAATCTTTTTTTATATTATTTTAGAAAAAAAAATATTCAAAATGGTTTTAGTGCATCCCGCCACTAGGAGTTTAATGGCCTAATCACTAAACTCCGTTCATATAATAGCACGGAAAATGAAGCAGCATCGGCTTAGGGTTAAAACCTCTCTCGGCTGGCCTGCTGTGGGACCGTGTACGCTAATGGGAGCTGGTGCACGTAAAATGTGTTCGTGCCTCCAATGTCCTCCATGTTCAGACGATATCTCTGGATGTTCTGACTTCAGGTGCTAAGTCTCCCATCTAGAATTTTTTCAAAATTATGAGACCACTCATAGAGGACGAAGTTTGACTGCCTAATTCGAGCCCCCATAATGAAATGACCAACATATGCTGCCATCGTAGTGGTCAAGACTCCAGAAGGCCGCTGACCCGGACATTAGTAAGGGGAAGGGGAAACAGCTTTAGTGCGGAAGCAAGCAGCTTAATCCTTTGAGGTGCAGCTACTTTCATCTGGTTCTGCAGTTTATGGAAATGTTAGCAGAACTAATCTCCAATATGAATTAACTGAACAATTGATAACATTTCTTAATGAACTGTGTATCTAAATGGTGGGTATGTATTTAAAGTTTGACAAAGGAAGATTTTCATCTCCCTTTGTCACCCTTTACTTAGTTTTTTCGATAAAATCACATCTATTTTTCAGAAAAAAATAAATAAATGACCACAGTTTAAATTATTTTGTAATGGACTTTGAAAATGTTCACGTTCCTAAAGGATTAATTGATATATATCTTTTGGGTGGGTTATTACGTACTAATTAACATATTTTCTGAGTAATATTGACTAGTCTTGTCTAAGTGCATTGAAATACAAAAAGGTGTGTTTACCAATTAATGTACTCATCGTTAAAGGCTTTTGCTGCTTTCGATTTTTTTTTATATTGTGACTTAGCAAATACATTATCGTAGTTTTTAATGTATGTTGTTGTGCCGACATGAGCTGGCCTGCTGGAGCGGTACAAACCAAGCCATTAAGAATCTGCTTTTATGAAGACATCACAGCAAATACACACAGGTTCACTGAACGTCTATTAACGTTCAGAAAACGTCTTCTGAACGTTAATAGACGTTCAGAGATCCTGTGTGTGTTTGCTGGGATGATTTCAGTCAATCATATTCTAGTACAAGAAACATCCTTAATATAGCAAATCTCGATTAATAATTAACTAACAATCAATTAGAAACTGATTAATTTTATTTATTAATTCTATTAATCGTCTTATTTTACCTATCTCTCAGAGTCTGGGAGGTGACATCAGGTGACACACCCTCTTTAAGTTCGAATAATGTTTGCCGCATATAAAAATCAGCCACTTATTAAAATCGGTTTATCTCGGAACGAATATGGTTTTACTAAGTGGCGGTTACTGTATAGATAGATAAACAGAGAGATAATATACGCGTTGAACATAGTGTTTCCTTTGTTTAAGCCGGTAAAAATAAATAAATATGAAAATTGTTTATTCAAGTGCTTGGAAAATTATAATTGTCGAAGTTTCATAGTTAACCCTTTGCGCACCGTGTTGACTTTAGCAAAAACGAGACTCAAAACCAGTAAATTCCTAGTGATTTTGATGGACAACTATCGCCATCTAGTGGGCAAAAGAGACCTGATATATCAACCTATGATACCTATGATATTACTTTACCAAATCAAATTTTCCACAATAACCAAGTAACAATTACAGTGACTGTATTAACCTTCTGAAGCGTAAACACTTCCGCATTAATATAGAAGACCAACTGGATTGACTGCCAAAATGTTCAAAACTTGTTTAGCTCTGTGTCGCTAGATGGGCGGTTCGATCGACTGCCCTCTTGTTGGTAGTTAAATGGCTAGATGGAAACGGATGCACTTTTCCAGCGTTGGGGCCATTAAACCTTTTCCCTTTTTGTTTAGACTAGCACGAAAAGTGCTGAAGTAAGATGGTTTCTCGGCGCAACCACACTCCGTCAAAAGATTAAAGAAGGATAATGACTTACAAGTCACGAAAATTCAATGACATACGCATGTACGTCATGATACGCAAGGGATTAAATTTGCCCCGTAAAATAAGCGTATTGCTTCTACTATTCACCTTGAGTAACGGCCACCATTTTTATTACAATGCTCTATAATCGATAAACAACACTAAGAAGGAAAAAACAGCTCATAACTGATGGCAACTGATATAAGCATCATTTCTCTTAAAATGCGCTTGACAGTGGCATTCTTTATGCGGAATATCCGACGCATCCCGTATCTGTTAAAGGAAAATCATAAACCATGGAACGGCTAATCTATCTCCCTTGCACACAACACGATCGTACTGGAAGCATTAGTCAACAATGCAAGGATGTTCGATCGCGATTCGGCGGTCGATTTATCAAAGCTCACACAGAATTTGTTATGCCGTAAAAGAAATTGTTTCTTCTGAGAGTTATTGATTTTAGGACAAAAACCAAGACACCTTCTCAAAAATGAATTCAAGGAGCTTCGAGAATAATTTTCCCTACCACTCAATAACCATAGAATTCAAAGAAAAATCCTGGAACATTGTTGAAAAGAACATTCATCAAATATCAGAAGCTTTCTGTTTCCTGCAGAATTGCTAATGCAAATAAAAACGTTACAGAGTTGTTACAATTATCAGCTGTAATTAACATAAAAACATTATTAATTACAAAAATTGTATCAAAATACTTACAATTGATTCTTTTATGAGCAGCGCATCTTTTCAGTTATCTTAAAATATGTTATATGATAAAAGTAGCAGTGGTAAAAAATGATACTTTTTTAAATACATCAGGCAAAAAATTATATCGTCAGCGAAATTATATCTTTAAAATATTATCTATTTAATTAGTATGTGTCATCACGAAACAGATTGTTTTTTATTGGATAATTAATAGATACGCATTTTTTCAGTGTGTCTCATTTTCTTAATAATTCAGAAAAACCAGAAAAGATCAATTTTACTTAAATATGCATAAAACTAATTAGCGGCAGAAAAATATAGCATTCGGACTTGCGACTTGGGCATTGCATTTAATTATCTACCTCGCGTTGTTACAGAAAAATATTGGCAGGTTTCTTTTTTTCCCATTAATAAATTTTAATGATTTTTTTCCGAAATTTCGTACTTCTCCTGTCATTGCCATTAAAGAATTTTAATTATTCCCGATACATTCAGAAATTTGATTAATGTTGACAATTTTTAGCGATTGTTTTACAAATTATAGTCTTTCCTAATTAAAACACACACAAAGGTAGTATGTTCCGTGTTATATGAATCCGCGTTGTAGGAGTCGGATTATACGAACACATGAGCATCATCATCAATTTCAACAGGCAATGCAGAGATATCTGTCTCATTCATTTACCGTGTTGAACAAGACTATTTTAGAGTGTTATAGGGGGGAAAAACGCAACTCTGTTTTCCTCCGTGTTATACGAATCCGTGTTATATGAACCCTTGTTATAGGAGGGTCTACTGTATTTGAGTTCTCTGAATTCACTAATGAAACCAATCGGCAAACCATCACTGAGGGAGGTTAACATCATCTCAGAACTACATTCGGAATCAACGATATTTCTGAACACTCTCTAATATACAGTCGAGCCTCCCTATACCGAATTTTCCCACATCGGAATTTTCCATACATCGAGCTTCTAGCAAATCTACATTTTCATTACATACAAAAACTACATACTTCTATATGCATCAAAAGAATATCCATATATAGATTTTTTTTTTCAAGACATGTTCGGATATTTTATTCCACTTAAACCGTTTGTCTCACGAAAAATGAAGGTGGTCAATAGGAACGAAGACATACAGGTTTATTCAAAAATAATGTGACCAATTTCAGTGCATCATGAATTTTATTGAATAATCATAATTATTATACTTTGCGTAAACGTTTAGGCAAAGTGAAAAGAGATTTTTCGATCATTTTGGAGGTGTTTTTCTAAATTCCTCACTGATTGCTTTTTGAAGCCCTTGAAGCTTTCTTACTTTACGTCTATTTAATTGTTTTCTTAAGTATCCCCATAAAAGATAATCGCAAAGAGCACCGTCCGGGGATGATGATAGCCATTTCTCAGGATGAAATGAAAAAAATTTATTTTTTTATCTTTCAGCCATTTTATAGTTGATTTTGCCGTATAATTTGGTGCAGAATCGTGGTGAAAAACAAAGTCTCCTTGAGGGTAAAGACGTTTACTTTCTTTGATCATGTGCTTCAACTTTATTCTGATAGTATTTAACGTCAATTTTAGCCTTAGTTCTACAGAAAATGTTTTTTTAAGCCTTGAGACGCTTTGTCCAATCATACCATAACACCTAACGGCCAACTTGCCTTTTGCAAAACAGCTGCACCTTTGTGATGCTGTTCGCGTGAAATATATTGTATCTCCGTTTTGTGGATGACAGACGAAACAGTGCTTCATTCGAAGTTATCCATGTTTTGTATCTATCTTTGCGTAACGTTAAATACGGAGGCCAAGAACGTTTTCTTCGTTTTTCCACGGTCTTTCTAAACATTTGATGATAGATAGGTTTCTTCACTTTCTTTTATAGCCAATTTTCTTTATCTGACGACAAACTGTCGATTACGATACCTGCACTTTCTTTGCTAAAGTTCTTTAAGGCAGAGGATTTTCTACAATGGTAAGTCATTTCAGCTTCTTTTTTTCTTTTCACTAAGGACTTCCTTTCGTTCACATTTTTTTTCCTCGGGAGCTTTTGGTTGCCAATCAAATTTTGTTTCTTTTCAAAGTTTAGATGTTAATACATTATAAAAATGTGTTTCCTGAATTTTAAAGGCATTATTTATAACAGAATTTGAGCAACCATCCTTCAAAAGCTTTAAATTTCGTTTCGGATTTCAGGATCTAATTTCGAAGCCATAATTTACTCTCACTAGTAAAAATAGTTCAGTTGTTAATTTAAACGTTCTATTTTTAAAATAAGACTGGTGGTAAAGTGATTAAAATTTATCATAAATAGTTATGTTCTTTCAAAATTGGTAACACTAACTTTGAATCAACCTGTACATACTGAGCTCGTTTCATGAGACTGAAAAGGAATTGAAGAACCAGAGAAAGTAAATGAATCTGAAAACATTTTCAAGCCATCAAAAAAAGAAATGCTAGAAGTGTTCGAAACAATACCTCGTGAACTTAACCTCTTCGGCCCTGACATTCTAATATTAGAACACATCTTTGCATTACTCTATATTTTTTCATTTTCAAGAATTTTAACACGAAAACTTAGTGTCCTACTAATAATACATGCAAGGATAGCAGAACATTATCATTTTTGTTCTGTAGATGGCAGAACATCTCCAGTAGAGAAGATTATGACGTGTTAAGCCATCTGAAGCCAAAAGTTAAATGTATCATTTATTAGTTCTCAAAATATTATCATATGTAATTCCCTGCATCTTTAAAAAATTCCATAATATAAATTATTCTCTTTATGCCCAATTAAGTACTTTTAACTAAAAATAATAATTAGAAATTGCATTGTAAATGTGAATCGAATATTTATTCTATTAATAGAACATCAGGTCTCAAAGCAAACGCGTAATTTTATACTTGTTCTATTAATAGTACACGAGACGTTTATTAGTATAAAACAAATTTCTTTTTAGAATAAAAGATTATTATCTTTTAAAATATTGTGTTTTATGAATAATTTACATATTTTAAGGTTTATATTGAATAATTAGCACCAAAGTTTTGTCTGCGTATTCCAAATTACCCACACTGAAATTCACTTTTATCTCTTTCTGGGCAATATGCGAAGTAAAAGGCTCTCCATGAAGGAAGCGTTGAATGCTTAAAACATCAAGGTGATACTGATTTAGAAGCTTGATGAATACCTGGCATCAAATTCTCTTGATTTTCCGACCTGACTTCATGTCAACTGAAGAGAAAGCAATAGCTGGGAAGTGATTAGAAAATGTTACTTCTCAGACATCTTTTCTTTAACAAAAGTTGTGAAAGAAAATGAGGAAATATGTTCCTCATTTAAAAAAAATTAATCATCTGACATTAGCTTTATACATAAAAGAAATAAATAAAAAAAATCGTACGGATTTACAGGATTTTACTTGTGGTATTGCAGAAACACTGTCATTTTAGAAACATACAGCAGCCTCTATCAAACGTGGGAGGACATCAGGTAATAGCCCTATTTTATCACCATCAAAGAAAAAATTAAATCCAGCTACTAGTCCTTGCAAAGATGTAAGATTTGATGGGCTAAATCATGATTGAAAGGAGTAAAAAACAACAGATATGCAAATTGGAAGGTTGCACATACATAACTACAGCATTTTGTGAGAAATGTGTTTTCACGCACAAAGAAATTGTTTTATACAAAATAACTGTAAATTGTACTTTTTTTTCACATTTTGCTCTATTAAAGCCTCGTGTCCTGTTATTAGAACATTTTTAATTGGCTGAATGTTATAATATTCCATATTTAAGATACTTACATATTCACTACTGGCCGAAAGTATTGCAAGTTTCAGAAATCTAACTCTTTTCAAGATTAAGGCCCCTTTAACCCGTCAAAATTAAAAATAAATATAATTGATATTTTTTAATGTCAACATATTAAATTAACTACTTCAAAGACAATATATCATTAAGTTAAAAAATAAAAATAATTATTTAATTTATTGAAAAAAATAGCATAATATATATAGGTTATTATAGAAATCATAATGCATTTTGGCTTGCCGGGATAAAATTAAATAAAGAATTAATTTCAAGTTATTCTCCAAAAATACAATAATAAATAAATGCAATTGAACTAAAGATCATTTATTATGTTGCTAAGTAGCCTTGACTTTGATCACAAGAGCCACTCTTTTAGATATGGAATCCACAATGCTTTACAACACTTCCTTCGGTGTTTCATGGTGCCAACTAAAATTATTGGTTCCGGAAGGTCTCTCTTTTTTTTTTGGGGGGGGGGGTAATTTTCAGATGTATTCTTTCCAATTATACTACATAAATTCTCAAAAATATTTAAATCTGGCTAATTTCCTGTCCATTTTTTCTGGGCTTATTCTTGATTTCTCAAACTTGAAATACTTTTGGCAGTAGTGTAGTGTAACATATCTAACCACTCATTGATTTTTTATCTGCTCAATTCAAAATTCAGGACCGAAGGGATTAAATTGACAAAAATATTCCTGATGAAGTTTCTAGAGGTAGCAGTTTATTCGACTAATCGAAGTACTAATACATCACTAAAAATTTAGAATTTAACAGCACAAGCAACAGCAAATCATTAACTATCACGGCAAAAACTCTATTCAAATCGAAATGCCAGTCGTAGAGCGTTGCTCTGCATATCCAGTCTGTCACGCTACACAGCGAGAGAAACTCTCGATTTATAGATTAATAAGGTCGTGATTTCATATTTCTCGTTTTCTCTCGTAACTTCTTTTATAATTGAGCTACAGCTAAAATTTCACTATTTACATGAAGTTTCTTTTGGTCGCCAAAGTCATCAAGTTCGTCGCCATGTCGCCAAAACGGACGCAAAGTTTGCCGCAAGGTCAAAGGGTGACATACTCATTTCATTTGTAGGAATACCTATTCAACTCTCTTTCCATTAATACTCATTAATATGGAAAAATAGCATTACAGTTTTGGAGCAATATTAATTTATTCTTTTATTATTAACTTTCATTTAACGTGATTCTCATATACATTAAGAATGTAGTTTCCTGTACGAAATTAGCTTTATTTTTAACTTTTTAGAAGTAAGTATGATAAAACTAACATTGCTTCTATTGATCGAAATTTTTTCCCGTTAATTTGCTACATCGATATATAGAGGCTAGACTGTAGTAATTTGTATTTGCAAAATTGAAGACACATTCTGCTTTCACGATTCCGCTGAAATTGACTCCAAAACTATATAGAATGACGTACTTCAAACAAATTTTTACTTATGAAATACTAGAGATACTTTTTGAATGGTTAATTTTTTTTCTTTCATATTTTGGAAAATTTTTGTTATCCTTTTCATGTCGTGTCTATTTTGACAGGGACTTGAGTTAGAAATGATTGCCAGTTTAATAATATGACAGTTCTGTCACATTTCCATATCCCAAACGTAAATTTAAGTTTGTCAAATTTATTCATCCTCTGTTTCTTGGCTTGGAGCCGCCAAATATTATACTATAAGGTAAGCGTGTAAATTGAAATAATGTTTTATCCATCTTTTACAGGAAGTGAACCTACCAATATTTTTATGTAGTGTTTGAAATTACTTTTGGTTTCACTGTGCTTGAATGCTCGAATGTAAATATCGCAGCGCCTGACTGATTCTGGTACGATCCATAGGAAGGGGTACACAAAAACAAAAGCAATCGGTAAGTGATAAAATCACTCAAAATAACTGGTATTTAAAAAATAAAATAGTAAAAAAACTTTTAAAATAACAACATAAAGTTTACTTCAACCGCCAGACAGCCGTTTCGAGCAAAAACTTGTTTGCCCTTCTTCAGTGACAATGGCAAACACCTGAAGATAGGAACGGGAAGTGAAAAGAAAGTAAACAGAAACCAGCTACGAAGAATTCGTTGCCAAACCAGAGGAACTAAAAAGGAAGAGGGGGAGGGTGGGTGTAAAGTAGATAAAAAGGAAAAGTGTAGAAAAATGCAAAGAATACAGGAAAAATAAGGATGAGAGGAAGGGAAGGAAGGTAGATTAAAAGGTAAAATATAGAAAAATACAAAGAACACGGGAAAAATAAACAAAAAATAAAAATAAAAAGGGGGGAAATGGCACAAAAAACGAACATGCAAAAGAGCAAAAAACAATACAACAAAAGAGCAGTCACCACAACAACAATAAAAATGAAATAAAAATAAAAAACACACATATATGTACATATAAACACGGGACAAGATTTTTTTAAACACATACCTATAAATAAACAGACAGCACAAATTTTTAAAATATATATGCACGCAGAGAAAGAAGAAGAAGGAAAGGGTAAATACGCACAGCAATAAATAAGTAAAATAACTAAAAAAGAAGTTAAAAATAATAATAATAAATGATTAAAAATAAAGAAGGAAAGAAGAAACAAAAAGAAGAAAAACCGGGAGGGAAGAGCAGGAAGGAAGAAAGAACTTGACAATAACTGCTTCCAAGCAGAATGAATAAAAGGAATATAAGAACCATCAGTCACAAGGCGCTTCAAGTGCTGAGTAATCGAAAAACATTCTAAAAAATCAAGATGGGACAAAGACTGAGGAGTGCACAGGATCTTAGCGTTAGAAAATTGAAGACGATGATTAGAATTCCAACAATGTGAGGCAATAGAAGATTAGGAATTATTTTCAGTTCCCAGTTCCCATTTTCAGGTGTTTGTCACTGAAGAAGGGCAAACAAGTTTTTGCTTGAAACGGCTGCCTGACCGTTGAAGTAAACTTTATGGTGTTATTTTACAAAGTTTTTTATTATTTCAATCGATAAGTGGTTCACGAAGTAAAAAAGTCTGGGAACCTCTAATCTACACCAATTAAAATAAGCAAATATATAATTACATTATACATTTCTCTTACAAACTTAATTCCCTCAGTCCGCTGAAAACTGCCAGTCTCTATTAGTTAATTGATCGATAAGCTTCTTAAGGTCAATCAAAATGCAATCTGATTCCTTCACCATGTAGATTTCTCATGTACTTTTAACTGACCAAGGTAAAACATTTTTACCTTTTAAAACATTACTTCTCGCCAGACAGCTCGACAGTCATCCAAGGAAAATAAAAAATATTCAGAAAAGAAAAACAAACGTAACGTAATCTTGAAATCAGTTAGTGAAAAACGGGCATTCATATCAATGCTGTCCCTTATACAGCTGTGTTCCTTATATGGTTGTGTAAATGGCAATAAGAATTCACACGACCTGAACGACATAGTCAAGATCGGTATATTTAATTTTTCAACAGCATTCTTACATCCACAACATTTTTCAATATTTAAATTGAAAGTTGGAGGTCCTAAAGTATTAACATAAACTTCATAAACTAGCTAAGTAAAGAGAAAACAAACGAAATATAATATTGAAATCAGTTCAAAGAGAACTGGTCAAGATCTCATGAACGCCATTCCTTATGCTTTACTTATCTGTAATGTAAATGGCTATGAGCGCTCATAGGAGATGAACTAGCTAGTCAATGAAAGGCTGCTGTGCTGAACTACTCAACTGCATTACTTGTGCATTCAAAACTTTTTTCAGTTTTTAAAGGGAAAATTGGGGGTCCAAAAATACTAACAGGAATTTGATACACTACCTGAGTATTTAGCATTGTGAAAAGCCAAGATCTATCTCTCTTCTATAAAATATCATGTCCAAAAAGCTTAAATCTTGCATTTTGATTATTTACGTAATGCTAATAACTTTTTTGTATACATATAAAAAGGGACTCGTTTCTCAAAATCTATTAGATAAATGGTTTTGAAAAAAAATCAGTATTAATATTTAATCAATGAACCACATCTTAATAAACAATCTTGTAAAACAAATTTTTATTCCACATATTTAGAGATTTTTGATTCATCTTAGCTAAAACTGTTAAAAATTTATCTCATTAATGTACTTTCTAAATTACTGAAAAAGAATTAATTAACATACGTTACAACATTTATTTATCCTTTACATCAGTAATTATGCTTTTTGGAAACAAATCATCTTGTTTTAAAAGCTCGTCCTTTTTTTCTTGTACTGTTTTTAAAAATTCATTTATTGATTAAAGAGAGCTAAGTGAGCATGAAAATGAATTAAATATTAAAAACTATTCCTCCAAACTCGTGTTAAATTAATGAAAACAAAATCAATGGCCTTTTAAAAAGGTAAAAAGCACATTAAATAAATTTTAAAAGCTAAGAATGAACTTTTTCAAACGACATTTAGAAAAAGCTTACTCTTATTGTTAATTACAAAAACAATGTTTTTCTAAGCTATTTAGTTATTTCTTTTAGTGAATTTATAGTGCTGGTTAATTGACAGAAATATATTCATTAACTTTCAAGCATCTGTTTAAATTTTTTAAAGTAAATTAATCCAATAAACGGAATCCAAGTTTTATCAACATAAGCTTTTATGGTGAAGCCTTAAAAGGTATAAAATAAAAGTTTACTCTTGCAAAGATATGCTATAAATGAATGAAAGTTTCAAAACTAAGAAAACTGTTGAGAAAAAGATATTTCAATTTTGCAAGAGATGAAATTTTTAAATGTTTAAAATATTTTAAAAAGCATTCGAGACCTTTCCAATACAGATACTAATGACTAAATCAATGTCTTACAAGCAAATACAGCTGAAGTCGAACACTGTTCTCGAATGCTTTTTTAAATATTTTGAACATTTAAAAAATTTCATCTCTTGCAAAAGGGAAATATCGCTAAATTGAGTGCCAAAAACAAATATTTCAAAATGAATCCAGCTTGCCAGTATTTCAAATATTTAGCTAAAAATCGCTAAATCATAGTTTTATTGCAGTATTTTATCTCTTTCAAACAAAATAAGTTTAGATGAACTGCATCGAAAATATTCATAATTTAACAGACGTACAAGGAAGTCGTATGGTGTCCACATCAGATTTTTTGTAAATCTTCCATAAAATGTCAAATTTCGTGTCAAATAATTCATTTAATAGCGGTGCGTTACTTTGAATGTTAATACTAATAATTTTAATGACTTTTACGTAAATTACTTCATCGTAAATTCAACAAATTGCCTTTAATTGTAAATTCTTGTTTAAATAATCAACTACAGCAACATCTTAATTTAATATTTCACTCCAAGATACTTCAATTAGCAAGAACCGTCATTCTCAAGTGTAGTTCTGGATTAACTCAATTACAAATACTTTACAGCCACCATAAATGGTAATTACTAAACATTAATTCTGTTTTGAAACTTGCACAAATCCGTATAAAATTTCATTTATTTGTACTTCTTGTTCTTTTGGGATAGGCTATCGTTTAAGAGCATCAAATAAAAAAAATGTTTAGAGGCTTTTATTAAAAAGCCTTATCTGAAAATTATTTTTTTTTAAATTCATTTCATGTGCTTTCAAGTGTAAACATCTACTTTCTGAAAAGGGCAACACAAAATGTTTCAGAATCCATTAGAAAATTTCTCAAACTTGTAAAGTTTAATTAAGCATTGTTAGTGCACAAAAGAAGCTTAAATGAACGGCTGTTATGTAAATTTACCGTTTAAAGTCAAGTGTAAAATTCTTTTAAGAAAGTTTTCCTTTAATTTTGCTTATTCTAGCTAATGCAGTATGTATTAGAGAACTTATAATAGATCTTTAACTGCAGCATTATAGCCGATCTATGGCTATAGATGTATGGCTAAGATATGATTAAAAGGAGTACGATATAGTCATGAAAGCCATATATGATATGGTTGAAGAATTCTTTAAGATATAAATAATCAATATTTAAAGAGAAGGGGATTTTGATAAGGTAGCATTCTACTATTTTATCTTGCTATACCTTCTGTACTTTCCAGGAGTTCTTAGGAAAGGGAACAGATCAGAAACTGGGTTAAGCTCAAAAAATAGAAAAGTCGATTTTCTAAGCAAACTTATCAAATTAATTCTTCTCGCAAGTTACGAACAGTATTTCACTTACAGAAAAATCAGCTTACCACATCAGATTCTGAAGAAGTCACGCGAATCGCATGTCGTAAAATTTTGATAATTCGGTATATACGGGACCAGACAACCGCCCGATTATCAAGACATCCTGTTATTGACACAATCTTAGGTGTTTTTGTTTGGTAACATAATGTAGTACAATAGATAAATACACTGCAAAATACATGAAGTAAATTAAGCCTGGAATCCACATGGTCGGCATACGCGACGGAAAACAGAAAACTGAAACAGAAAATGCACGAACTTCCGGTTTTTCAGTTTCTGTCAAGCAGAATCAAGGGCGGAAAACGGAGTTGAAAATGTTGAACTTTTCTGTTTCTGTCCGCGATTTCCACCATGTGCCAGCCAATAGGAATTCGCCTAGATCCAGAGAGGCAGTCATCCAAAAAAGAAGATAGCGTCACATTTCGATGCTGAAGTACTTGTATCTCAGAGATTTGAATGTACTATTCTTATGGTATTATAAATTTGTATTCAATAAAAAAGTAAATTAAGAAAAAAAGGAGATTTTCTTAAAACCAACGTTTTTGTATTTAAAATAGTACTCTTCATCTACAGTTCGAGGACCTTCATTTAATTGATGCTATGAAAATTACATATTTCTCTCTTACTAGGAAAATGTTTTGAACTGAGAATCTATGTTTACGTTTTTTAATTTCATGTGTTCTAATCAAAGCTATTCATAAAGTGAAAGCTTATTTTAGCGAAATATTATTCGTTATTCGTGTATTTTTCGCGCTTTTTCAATCATCAAGTGTACGGAACAACAAAAAATTTAAAATGAAGTCGATAGATGTCGCCTGCATCGTAATATCTGCTAAAAGCGTATTATGCTAGAGTGGAGTCAAGTACTGACAGAAAATAATTCCGACAGGAATTTTGTTCTCCGAGAAAATTCATCTTTCCACCCATGTGGATTCCAGGCTTTAGAAAACAATGACGAAAGAGGGAGGGAAGAACAAGAACGGGCATGCTTTACATTCGCTGTGATCGGCGGATTGGAAAAAACAATATGATGTGTTTCCCAAAAGTGCCGGATTAATGAACTTGCCTGCTTAACACAGCGCTGGGTTTTTGAAAGTGTATTGTATAATAAGAACACTCCATAATCGAACACTCCATTGAGTAAACAAAGAATATTTTCTTCCTATTCACAACACGTAATAAATCCACAAAGAGCTCAAAAAAGGTAGCAAGTAAATTTTACGCTACTTCACGAGCAGTCACTTATCACATTTCTACTTAGCGACTCTAAAGAAATAATAATAATAATTTGTAACCGCTTTTGGATTTTTGACAGTGACTACTTTGAACAATCTTGCAGAGATGCAATCCACTTCATCTAGAATTTCCGATCTTGTATGACATCTATTTCAAATGCACAAAGTTTCTGCAAATTGGCCAATAGCTTTCCCTTGCAAAGAAGCATCATACTATACACAGGGTGTCCCAAAAGGTGGTTACACGGATTAATTCATTATCTAAAAGAAATAAGGGAACAATACAAATTTAAAAAATGTTCAACATAAGCTAGGAAAAAAAGACTACGTTAAGAGAAAATTCCATTCGTTAATTTTCAAAACGTTAGACTTTTAAAATCTGTGTACGACCACCTTACCAAAAAATTCCCAATTAGTAAAATGTTCCCCGTACGATAATGAGTTAATGTACAAAATTTGAAAACTATATCCTAAATGTTATCAGAGATATGAAGATAAATATATGTTGACTCATACCGCTTTTCAGCGGCTCTCGAAAGGAAAATATCACGTCTAATGATCGTGGTCTTACAGAAATTGCGAAAGAAAATGCTTTTTTGCTCTCAAGCAATGATTGTTTGCATTGAAATTCATATATCGCCCCTGACCATCTTTGTAATAAGGTACCTCTGAGACATTTTATAATGAAAGGCTAAAAATCTGTACATCACCTAATAAGTGTTTGGGGCATAAATTACTAATTGGAATTTTACTTGGGAATTTTTTCTGCAAGGGGGGTCGTATGCAAATTAAAAAAGTTTAACTTTTTGAAAATTGACGAGGGGAAATTATTATTAACATAGCTTTTTTTTTCTCTCTATTTTGAACATATTTCCGATTTGCATTGCCCACTTATCTCTAATAGATAAAGAATTAAAGCCCGTTACCACCATTTTAGAACACCATCAAGAATCGAACATTTTTTCTCAAGCGCAGTCCATTCAGTAAAATTGCGTAAGTTAGTGAATTTGTTTAGCAATGCTTTACAACGTAAAAGTGTAATTCAGCTTTTAAAAATATCTTCTGATTTTATTTTCAAATCTCTGATGCAATATGTTATTTCTTTTAAATGTTCAGTAGTTGCACATTTATTTTAATAGAATTACTTTGTGTGCACCTCTATAAAACATCATTTTAAATTGTGACTTTGTTATTCTAGTATCTAAATCATATACAGTATATTCTTGATAATTCGCCGGTTGGTTAGTGGGCACGTTCACGAAGTTAAATTTATAGGAGGGGACACTTCTCTGAGAAAGTGCGATAACGCCGTTGTTGCATACAGATGGCGCTACAAATACTCCGTAACTGCTGGTGTAGACATCGAAGAGAAGACAATATTTAAAAAGTGGTAATTTATAATGACGATCACACTTAAGAAAACAGTATTTACATTTATTTCTTGCGGTGATAAATTTTGACACAGCTCTAAATTCCCGCAAAACTCAAACTCGCCTTAAAATATTAAATTCATGTTGCATAAAAAACTCAGTCATGAACTCAAAGCCATTTTGTGATGTGAATATAAATCGTAGTAGACGAAGTGTTCTTTTTCTTCAAATATTTTAATCATCTCAAGATAGAATTTTTTTTTCATTTTTTTTTTAATTATTCATTTGTTGTTACTAAGGCAACCACGTAAGCAAAAGTGAAAAAGATAATTAAAATTTAGTGTTCGCGTTCATAATTTCGTTCCCATGCCAAATTGGGAAATTAAAAATGTTAGCAGTCTGCGCGGGAAATGTTTCATTCTTTTACCGTTCGGATCGCTGAACGTTACCAGATTACCAATGTTTACATAATTGAAACTTAGTTTGGGTGCCACAAATCCAACAAAGCAGCTATGGAGAGTATCCACTCCTATAGTCCTTCCTTCATTAAATTTCTCAGATTCCGACTACATTTATCTGACTGATTCGGTTTATTATATATTCCCACTGTGGGGAAACGCATGGCATACTGTATTCCGATCCACCGACCACCTCGGATGTAAACACGCATGCCTGCTCTTGTGCTTCCCTTCCTCTTTCCTTTATTGTTTTCTAGTTTAAGGAATGTATTTTGTAGTGTATTTATCTAGTGTACAACAATGTCTACCAAATTAAAGCACGTGACTTTTAAGCTTGTGTCAAAAACCAGAGATCTTGATAATCCCGAATTTTTTTGGTCCCGTGTCGGATTATCAAGATTGTACTTTAGCTAATGACCGTAATAACACATAAATCTTTATGTAAAAAATTTTTTACTGTAATCTTATAAAAAATTATAAACAATACACTTACCTACTTTCCACAATTTATAAAGCGTATGCAAACCTCTCTGGATTTTCATTTTTATTTCTCCCGCAACTACTTCACATGGACGAGTTTCATAAAACTGCTTTCAGTAGACTGCAACGTATAGAGATAACTTTTGCGAACACTAGTATATTCGTTATTGAAAATGCTTATACTTAGCATTTATAACTTTTATACAACGGCTATAAATGCTAAGTATAATCATTTTCAATAACGAACATTCTAGTGTTCGCACTTGTTGTTAACACTGAAATTTCATGGCAGCCTAATCATATACGCAACGGAATTCATGTCCGCTTTTCAACGATCTTAGAAAATCATCGGAATAAATAAATGTAGTTAAAAATTAAACCTATGAAATGCAACAAAACATCACCTACTTTAATATTGCAAAAGCTTAAATTTTTAACATGAATAAAATAAAACATTAGTTTTTTTCCCCCATATACTTCCCATTGGCTCTTGATCAAGCATTTTTTCCCATCACAATTCTCTTATAAAGTTATCTTTCTTGGAAAATAACACAGAGAAAGAAACTTTCGCCCTTTTTCTACGAGATTCATTAGACGTAATCCCGTTATAAACAGACGGGGAAACAGAAATACACCCTTAATAATGCATACCGAAAGCAAATGAAAATGAAATACAACTTGTAACAGTGTCTTCTCCCGGGAAAAAAAAAAAACGGGAAAAGAAGATTGAAAGAGAATTAGGCTTATCAATTACGTACATCGAAGACAGGACTAAAAAGAAGTAATTGTAAACAGTCATTTCGCAAATGCCACTTAGGAGAGAGTCTGTGATTATTTAACTCCGGTTCAGGGTATCCTGTTTGGAAAATAAAATAACTTATTAAATTAGAATGTTTTGAATTTAAATTAACGCTAAACTCTTCGGGTCGACTATCGAATGCTGTTAAGCGTCTGTTTGGATTGCGTTTTTTGAAAACTTGCTGAAGAAATTGCTTTGATGGCATTTGATTTAGAAAATAGAAAATAATTTATAAAAGTCGGGGTGAATTGCAGAGTAAAAAGACAATTAAATCGCGAGTCAAGGAAATGAAACACATATCAAATTGAATTAATACAATCGGACCTCTATTTAAGGAACTAATTTTTTTCGAATTTCTCTATTTTATGAACCTCCTTCGAACCAAGAACATGTCTTCATAAAATAACCTCCAAACAGGGAAGAGCATTACTTATTTAACGATTTTTTTCTTTATATCTATTTATTTTTATTATTATTATTATTTCAAAATATTCTTTCTTAAATTACCTTCTGTCGTTAGATTTATCGTTCAAATCCAAATCTTTTTGTAAAGTTGGTAGTCAGCATGCATGGGTGAAAATTCAGTTCTCAAGATATTTGGATGAAAATTTAAAGAAAATCGTTGATTCAGTTATTCACTGAAACGCTTCCTTTGCCCATACGGAATACTATTGTAGACGATAAGTGATAATCGTTCTCACTTCATTCCTTCATTAAATTTCTCAGATTCCGACTACATCTATCTAACTGATTCGGTTTATTGCCATCTCACCGAAAGTCTAATTTTGTTTCATTTATCAACAACTTGAAATTTTTGTCTCATTTATCAACAATTTACAATCTTAAACGACTTACAATCTTTAGTCACAGGTGCAAGCTCCAGTTTAACTCTTTTGGGTCCGAATTTCATTTCTAGTTTGAAAAAATATATATTCCTTATTCAAACATATTTTTACTCTATTTCAAATGGCTTACATCAAGTTATATCAAAGTTAGACCAACAATTTAATAATTACATTGTGTACTAACAAGGGGCTTTTGAGGAAAATTTTGACTTCTCCATAGTATTCTATTATTGGTACAACTGGCTCAAATGTTTAAAACTATAATTTTAAAACAATTCAATGACTAATCCTACTAATATATAAATGTCAATGTTTGTATTTATATTTATTACTCTTTCACGCTGAAACGGTTTTACAGATTTGGATAAAATTTGGAATAAAGATATTTAAAACTCTAGATGAACATATAGGTTACTTTTTATCGAACGAAAAAAACACTTCCTATAATATACAAAAAATATATGTATCCAAAAAAAAAAGAATACAATTGAGTTTTTATTCTACAGAGTCGTCAACAGATGGCATAAACTCATAGACTACGCAGTTTTTAATAAATAAAATCATTTTATCGTCTGCTATGCCTGACTTGGATTAAGAATACGCCTGAATAAGTTTTTGAAACTCTCATTCAGTTCGAATTGTGCATTTTTCTGCGCAGCTTTTTCCTATTCTATTTCTGTTATATTACATTCAAAAAAACGATGTTAGAAATATCAGTTTTAATTTGGTTTAATTACACTTATGAATAACGATACACTTTCCAACTTAATGGAATAAGGAAGAAAAATAGGGAAGGTCCATGGATTATGATACGCTTTTAATACATAACACTTTAGAGCGAATTTAAAATCTGACAGTGTTTCAGATTTTCTTACTTTTTTTTATCTTCTGACTTTTTGTTAACGGCCAATATATCCATAAGCTCTTCAGAATTAATATAGGACGAAAATAATTTGTACCTTTTTGTAGGTTTTTATCATTAAACCATCTTATTTTTGTAACAAGGGGCGGCCCGACACGGTAACCAAGGTAACCATCGCATCGGGGCACGGACTTCGAAGGGGCTTCATTTCGAACTCAAAAACTAAGTAGAGCATAAAAGGGGAGCGTTTTTTTCCTTATCAGGGGCGCCACTTACCCTAGGGCCATCCCTGTCTGTAACCATCTCGATTTTAAATTCTATTCGGAATCTGAGAGATTTCAGTGCCATGGAAATAGGTAATGCAAAATCCAATAAATCTTTTTTTCTTTTATGAATGACAAGCTTATTGTATGTATTGTAACCATGAATTTATGACAGTTACTGAAAGATAATGGAAAACTTTCCAGAAAATCCCATTTCTGCAGTGAATACTAATTCTAAGCAAAGAATTCTAAAAAATCATGTTCATCAAAGCCTCCCATACTTACTCTGATAGACAACTGATAAGGACGGATAACACCATTACCCACAACAACCACAAAATGAAAGGAAGCAAAATGTGGAAAATTAGAATTAGTGCGTGATACAGTAAGAAGAGGTGTGTGTATGCAAATTTTCTTTTCCACGTCTGTTCATCACGTGATAGCACTCCGTAATTTCCGGCTTATAATCCGCAGCGATAGATAATCCACAGGTGCTTTTTTTCAAGTAGAAGAAAAATATTTCTTTAGATAATCTGCAGCGGTAGATTATCCACGGATAATATGGCGATGCTTTGGCCGAAATTGTTGATTATTTTCTATGTATAGTGAAACCACAGTATTAATATTAGAATCGGCTTACTGTAAAACATTTCCTACTAAAAATCTATTGTTTTGAATTAGAATTATCAAACATACTTTGACGGTCTTTTTTCAATTTAAATCACAATTGATACACAATTTTTAAGCTAGGCATTCTACCTGTAAGCACTAAGAACTGTATTATGAAATTAATCAGAAATAAGAAAGCGAACATTTCTTTCGGAACAAACAAAACAAAATGCATGGTAGCATGCAGAATACTTATCGCACATTTTGTAACATCGTAATTATTTAGTCAAGTTACATTATTATAAGAAAAACAAAATTGAAATGAGACCTACCTTTTAACTGGAATAATATATATCCATATATTGACAGCAAATATTGAATAAGAAATCAATACAGCCAATTCACAGCAAAATTTATGTTTATTATTTACAAGTAATTAAAAAAAGAAACTAAAATTTAGAATCATCTGAATCTGGAAAATCCAAAAGTAAATCATCATTAAATTCCAAGGAATTATCAGAATCGTCGTTCCATTCAGTGGTTGATTCAAAATTTTCTTCTAACAGTGCACATTTTTTAAATGCATTTTTTATAGTATACAAACAGAGATTTCATCCCATGCAGTTTTTACCCAGTGGGTTACGTCTGCATACGATGCACGTCGCATTTTTCCACTCTTTGTATACTCATGAACGTCCTCTTCCATCCATTTTTCCCCGTGAGTTTCTTATCTTCGATTTGAAAGACTTGTTAATGCCAACATCCAGGGGTTTCAGTATTTTTGTTAGTCCTCCCGGTATCTCAGAAAGGATTGCACCTGATCTTCTGCTGGCCCCTTTAAAGTCGTCTTTCAGATGAGCCTTCAACTAATCCAAAATCAATAACGCACAAGGTTTAAATAGAGAAAACGTCCTTTTTTTCCAAACCGAATTTAAGTCAGGAGATCATAATGTCCTGGTTCATTCAACCTTTCTCATTGTATCGTCTTTCTATTCCACGAGGAAAATTTTCTTTAGGAATGGTTTTTCATTTCAAGATAACCATCGGGGGCAATTTTTCTCCACTTGCAGAACAGGTTAACACTACAGTGAACGAATTTTTTTCATTTCCAGTAGTATTTATTGCAACGAACAAAGTCCCAGCACTGTCGACAGTTCTGTTTGGGGGAGAATCAAAGCACGCGGGAACTTCATCCATGTTAAATATTTCAGCAGAAGTAAATTTCTTTTCAGTTATTACTTTTTTGGTGTAAAATAAAAACTCATCTTTTTTTCTCTCCCAGTCAGTCGGCAGTTTCTGTCCAACAGTAGTGCGATTCCGTACAGAAAGATGTTTTCTCTTCATGAACCGGTAGCACCACGTGGGGCCACCATCGAAACCTATAATCTGCATTTCTTCGGCAATTAATTTAGCCCTAATTCTTATTTTATCTGTAGATACAGGATTCCCTTTACTTCTTTCATCTGTAAATCCAGCGATGTAACACATCTTCTAACTCAGGCCATTTTGGCTGGCTATACCGAAAACTTTTACATTTTTTGTTCCTCGCATTTTTTAACTTCTCTTTAGATTTTCTCCATAGGCGAATGTTGGATTCATCGACTTGAAATAGTCATCCAGCCTCCTATTTCCAAATTCTTCAGCTTTACTGATTACTTTCAGTTTAAAATTAGCTGAAAAGCTAATGCGTTTTTCAACATTTCTAGAAATTTCGTATGAATCTTTTCAGCGATGATCTTCACGTGCCTCCATATGAAGTAGTGATGCCAATTTTTTTCACGAAATTTCCCCATTTCACACACAATTCATTTAGAGCGGACAGACCAATCAGAAGTCGTTTCTAGAAGCATATGACGTATGAGGTCCCTGTTTTTCCCCATGTTCGAGAAATCTACTGAACAACTGCAGTGTCATCTAGTGTCATGTAATTGATTAACAGACTTAAATCTTTTTCAGGGTCTAAATCTACTGGGAAAAAAAAGAAATGAACTTTTGTTTTGTTTTTATAAATAAAGTTTTTTATTGTAAAATGTGAAGGCTTCAGGGAAAATTTCAGTAGATACTATGCAGCGGTGCATAATACGCACTTGATAAATTTTCATCTTTTTTAGTAGATAATCTGCGGATTATAAGCCGGAAATTACGGTAATAAGAGCTTTAAAGGATTTGACGCGTGTGGACAGTTGTTGTTCCAAGTTAAAGTTTTACGGGAAAGATTTAATTGACGAACTTGAAATTTTCGGCATGTCTTCCCGATATCAATTACACGATGTTATTCGTGGTCGCATTATTAGAAAAATCGAAGAAAGGCGAAAATAACAGATACTGCCAGGGAGTTCGACATTGCCCACAGCTAGGAATGGACGCTAGACGAAAAATGGGCGTCTCGCAAAACAGCCTAAAAGCTTTGTCTCGTCTTGCAAAATCCCTATATCGTAATGTTAAAAATGTTTGTCTCGTCTCGCAAAAAAGCTGTAAATATCTGTCTCGTCTCGCATCCATCACTACCCACAGCTTTGTTTCACGGAAGTGGAAATCATTTAAAAATGCTGGAATGTGTAGCAAACGTCACGAGGGATGTCGTGTGAGATGGACGACGACTACAGGAGACAGGTACATTGTCCTATCGGCAAAAAGAAACCTGCGCACCACAGCTCAGCAGGTGGCAAATTAGTTTCTTGCTGCCACAGGACAGAAGATCTCTCGAAAAACTATAGCTAGATGTTTGAGAGAAGGAGGACTATACGCCCGCAGACCGTTTGTGTGTCTCCCATTGTCCAGACTGCACCATACCGCCCGTTTGCAATAGTGTCGTGAGCATCAGAATTAGACTGAAAAGGACTGGGCATGCTTACTATTTTCAAATAAGAGTAGATTCAGCCTGCCATCGGATTGTAGACGCCAACTGATCTGGCGTAAGAGTGGTACTGCTTATCGTCCAGACAATATCCAGAAAAGGGACCGATATCCGACATGCAGTGTCATGGTTAGGGCTTGCATCATGATCAATGGCCGCACGCCCCTGCATGTGGTTGCAACTGGAATTATAAGTCATAGTCAAAGTAGTTGTAGTCTATGACGGGCCAACGATACATTGATAAAGTTCTACTTCCTCATGTTCGCCAATTTCCGTGGTGCTGTCGCTGGTAAATTTGTTTTCATGAACGACAACGCACCATGCCATCGATCACTCGCTATTCAGGATTGTCTAGACCGCGAGGGCATTCAACGCCTCGTATAGCCAGCGCGTTCTCCAGATCTAAACCCTGTTGAAAATATTTGGGATGCTTTGGAGAAGTGACTTGCTGGTCGAAACTGTCTTCCAACAAGCAATAACATCCTCATCCATGAAGGACAGAGGAATGGGATAAACTGACTCAACAGCTGTTGGATAATTTTGTGAAAACCTTGGTACGACGAGTGGAATGTTGCGTCGAATGAGGACATGTCCGTACTGACACCTTTTTCCAAGGTGCCTGCTGACATTCATTTGCATTGTTCCATTTCTTCGCACACAGCATCAAATGAACATTTTTTTTTCTCTATAAGATGTTTCATAACCTTTTGCATTTTCCAGAACAATAAATGTCTTTTATTCTAATGTACGAATAGTGCGGAAACAATATTTTTTCCTACTGGGCCTCATCTCCCGCTTAATGTTATGCCACATTGCAATTTGTGATCCGTCCTTATCAATTTTCCTGCAATGTATATTAGATTGTGCTGGTACCTTCGATCGCTGGACTTCGATTTAATTAGTTTCCACTCTTTATATTCCATTTTTGGCAGTATCTGTTTCCTTTTTTGAGACAAAATTTGAAACCATTTTAATAACTTTATTGTCATATCATGTCACATACCATGTATCCATTTGGTGAAATATATATGTTGTCTTCCAAATCTTCAAATTTAATTTTAGAATCTTCTAAGCCTTCAAACAGAGTCAATGCCTCCTGTATTGTTATCTCTTTCATACCTTACAAAAACAAAAACAAAAGAGAGAGAAATATGTAGAGATAGAGAGAAAAATGTATCTTTCAAAGGTAAATAATTACATGAATAAAATACTTTCCAAAAAGTTATAACTTAATCATGTTTGATGACATTGAAAACTATAAATAGAAATTCTACATATCAACAAAACATTAGCTATCTTAAATAAAAAGTTGTTATAATTTTAGTCAATACTTTCCCAATAAACTTGTGATATGTAGGTTGTGTTAAACTTAGAATGTGTGTTCAAATACCCCTAAATCATAAATAACAACCAATTTTACACACAATAGTGGAAGTAACCTTCTTAAATAGGTAAATTCAAATAGAGCAAATACGGCGCAAAGAAAATCCGTTCTGTTGGTAAGTGTTTTATAATCGATGTGTTTGACATAATTTATGTTTCCTGTTGTAATTTTTTAGCTTGCATAATAATTGTACTTTAAAAACAATTTTACGTTATTTACCCCCATTTCCAAAGCGCTCAGAGGCTGAAAGCAAGCGCTGCCTATTTGAATACGAAACAAGAGTAAAATAATTGTTATTTCCGTGAACCCCAGCCTGGCAGATGAAGAGAAAAGTTTCAAGTTCAAATGTTAAGTTAAAAGAATATTGTCCCTGTCCAGCATGCACTAAAGACTTTTAAATAATTTCTATCATAATTTATACAGAGCTGAAGGCAAATATCTTCAAAGGAAGCAAGATTCAAAGTTCTGCCAATTCTGACGCAACTTCGAAAGTCAAAGTTTAGAAATGCGTTCTCTTTAATTAAGTGCATTCTTAATCAATAATATCACTATAGAAATTAATACTACTCATATTTTCTCGTGCACACAACTAATTAAAATTTTCAAGATATAAATGTATTTGCTAGATTTCTTGTCTCTCAAATGTACCTTCGTTAATTTTCAAAAGTTCGTAATAAAACATTGAAAGCTAACGATACGGTTTAACAAATGTACAGTGCATGTGGGGGTGAGGGGAATAATCGTATCTGAAGTTCTAATTATAGCAGAAAAATGCTGTTTAGACTTACTGATTTTTTCCTACTTCTCTGAATATTTTTTAAATTTTGAGCTAATTTAATTTTGAATTAAATTAAGCTATTTATTTAATTTTGAGCTAATTTTGAAAGTTTTTAAACAAGCTACTATTTCGTTGTTCAGTTAAATTCATGTTTTCCAATTATCCTAACTATGAAATTCCGTAGTTCTATGATGAAAACTGAGCGAGTTGTGTTTTGAAGACGGTGTTAAATTTAAAATACTTCATTAGAACGTTGAACGTTGAATCTTGAGAATAGGTAATCTCATGTGATCCCTTCAGACTCCATTCAAAATATATTGGATGATATTTTCAAAGCATCACTAAAACATCAAAGTAGATTGTGAGTGTTTCTTCCTAAAATAATGATTTTATTTATTTGTTGATTTATTGATTTGATAATTCTTATTCTTATTTTATTTTATCTTTTTATTTATTTATTTTAACAAGATTTACATTAATTCCCATTTAAAGCATGTTACCATGTTCTCGAAACACCCAGTATATTCAATATATTTTTCCCATGCCAAACAAAATTATTTATTTTGCCAATACTGTGCATTTTCCGATTTCTAAAGCACTGTAATTGTTTGGTATTTTATATTTTTCCTATATGTGCTATTTTACTGTTGTGTGTTATTTAATACACATTGTTACTCTGTTTATAGTCAATTAGAAAGGTAACTTTTTCAGTAATCGCTATTTTTGTGATTTTTCTTTAAATTTTTGGAAGCATAGATAATATAAGTAACGTTCATTCCCTCTCAACCTAAACAGAAATCCTTATTTGATATTCTCTGTTATAAACACGGAGTTAGACCTTTAGGAGCTTACACTCCCCTAAGGAAGTTGAATAACGCCAGTCGTACATACAGATGGTGCAACACGTCACTCGGTAAACTACTGTCCGGTGTAGAGATCGAATAGAAGATAATGTTCACAAATTGTATATTTAAAATGACGATGACACACAAACAAAAAGTATTTACATTTCTTTCATGGGGCAATAAATTGTAACACTATTTTAAATTCACGCTAATCTCAAACATAAAATCATGTTACATAAAAACTCAGTAATGCACTTAAAGCCATTCTCTGGCTTAAATATTTACATTTGTAATGTGGCATAAACTCTTTTTTTTTTCATCATTTCAAGATAGAACGTCTTTTCCTTTTTGTCTTTTCATTTCTTTTTTTTTTTTTTTTTTTTTTTTTTTTTTAGCGCTTGGGTGCTATTTCGTTCAGTCCCAGATTTTTGTCTACGTGATTTTGAAGACACAGAAGGGGAATCTCTGCTGTGACTCTGTGAGGAATAGTGCGGACAACTTGGCTGTTCCTTACGCAGTCGTACATGTGCAAATAAGATATGTTGGAAAGTACTTTATAATCGATGAGTTCAGGAGAACTTTCTTTCTTGTTTCATTTCTTTTGTGTGTGAATCCTAACAAATTACTTTTAGAACATTGTTTAAAAACGTTGATTCTCTTTTCCGTACAGCCTTTTTGAATCCTCTTGAGGTATTGCACGTGGCATTTAAAACGTATTTACCTAAAGTACACCCCATCCGAAATTGAAATACGTTAAGATATTCGAGTTTCCGTTCTTCTCCAAACAAACCGTCACTCGATTTATTTCTTCGGTCGGAGATATTGTATTTATCTTTTTAAAAAAATCGAAAGGAAATTGAAATCGGAAACTAATATGTAACGTAAAATAAAATATTTTTGTTCAACGGACAGTTGTCACTAAAAGGTTCTTTTCCTAGGGCTAATTTTGAGAATATTACCCGAAAAATAAAGAAGACGTAAAATGCTGCTGGATGCTTGTAGCACAATCCTGGAAAAGAAGATTTAGATTGAGAAAAAAATCCGTGCAAACTGGAAAGGGTAAAAATGGTCGAAATATTAAAATACAAAGTGATTAATTTAAAAATGTGCCCGCTGGGTTTTTTTTTTATTATTATTACCCTTAAATCTGACGGAGAACTATTTGAACACTGTAGTACAATTGTTTAAACCTTATTTAAGTGTGGGAAACCATTTCCAACACTGTTGGACTGTTGCAACTTTATTTGCAAGGTAAAACAGAAATGGATATGCACAATGTTACTTAATCCTGTGATCCTTTTATTTTTGAAAAACATAATTTTATTCAAATTTTTTGCTCTATCATTTCCTTACAGCAAATGCTGAAGATGTTCGCCGCCAGTTTGAATGCAAACATGAACACGTCGAACTAAGTTTCCAGAGAATTCCTGCGAGATCGATGAATTAAAACAAATCGTAACTGAGTATATCTCATTAATAACACCAAAAGTGTTGCGAAGTCTGTCAAAAAACTCAACATTTTCTGCAGTAATCATAAAGTAAAATGTTTGAATTGAATTACTTTTTTAATTAAAACTATCTCAGGATTAAGTAATATTGTGCATCTCCATTTTTGTTTTGCCTCACAAATAGAGTTGTAACATTCCAACTGTGTTGCAAATTATCTGGCACACTTAAAAAAAAAAGGGGGGGGATTCAAATAATTGTACTTCAGTGCTATAATGTTTGTCACATCCGTCAGATTCAATGGTAATAAGAAATAAAAGAAAGTTTGTTTTTTAAATAAATGCTCACAGATGTGAACATGATGATATATTGTTGAACTCGATATAACGTCACTGACAAGATCACATAACTATTCATGATGCTATGACCATGGGCCTGTGTTCTACGGGGGAGTGACGCATAATATTCTGACGTTACTTTCGAGGTCCCCGTAACCGAGTTCAACAGTATTTGTAGCTCCCCCTAAACTAATATCCTGGATGCGCCACTGTCATACAAGATTCATTTATGCTTTCTAAAAACCCTCCAATGCTCTTACAGTGCACATAAAAACAAACGACAAAATTTAATCATCCAGCTGGCTTCAAATTTTTGTTTTTATATACATTCGGATTTTACCTGATTCATATTTTTAAAAAAAGTTTTCACGTTTGCTCTCTCGCAATAATTTTTTTTCAATTAATTAATTAATTTAATTGTACTTTGGATTACAAAACTCACGCCTGATTTATTTTACACTTTTCTTTTTTCACTTGATGAGGAGCTTCAGATTTGTTTAATTACGTTATAAGTTAATCAGATAATTTTTTATAGTAATTCTTGAATTCTTTCATAATTAATTCTTAAGTAAATGGTTCCAATAGAAGCTTTTCGTTAAATAAAGCATAACTTGAATTGTAAAGAACGATTCAAAGTGATCGAATTCCCTTGCATTTTCTACGTACATTAAAGATTAAATTTAAATTTGTGATCTTTTTTCCGGGTACAAAGAAATAAATATATTTTAACGTACTTAATTATATAAACGAGTTCTACTTGAATTTTTTTCAATTCTAAGGTATTTTATTAAACTTAGCAACATAAATATTTGAAAATGCAAGTCACTGAAAAGGAATTGCTTGGAAGAGATGTTTATTTATGTATTTTTTTAGCTTTGTCAGCATCAACACGTACACATAGGGGGGGGGGGGGGGGAGTTGCTCTTTACAGTGTGATGCTATAGCACTGCGTCCAAGAATCATTTAAAGAAATAGACTTTCTATCGAGGATTTTAAACACATTTTTTCTGCATTAGAAGGGGAGTGGGACCCGTGCAGGGGCGTAGCTACCGCCGTATCTGCCGTATCAATTATACGGAGCCCCCAACGTGCGTAAGCAAAAATTAATAAAAACTTCCCAATTTTTTATCTGAAATTCAAAAAATTCATTCCATGAAGGATAAAATTCAATAGTCTTGCATCCAGTTTTCCGGAGGTAATAACAGCATGCTTTTTATTCTTGACCCTTCCAGTTACAACCGCAACTGCTGAAAGAAGTTTTTCAAAATTAAAACTGATAAAAAATTACCTAAGAGCTTCGATGGGACAGGAACGCCTCTCAGACCTGTCACTATTGTCCATAGAGGCAGTAACTTTAGAAAAACTAAAGTCATCATCAGCTATAAATGATTTAATAAATCAGTTTGCCGAAAAAAAGGCAAGGTGAGTGTATATTTAATTTGAATTGTTTGTAAAAATTTTGGAAAAAGTGAAGGATAGATAATTATGATGAATAAATATTTCTTTTAATTTTATGCAAACATTTTTTTTTCTTTTGTGAGAAATCTTTACCCTTCCTAAGGGCCCCCAAACAAATTTTTATACGGGGCCCCGCCAAGGCACGCTATGCTTCTGGACCCGTGGGTATTTAAATTTAGAAAGCAAAACCACACGATGTGCCAAAATTTGCACTCGACGTACTCAAGAAGGACAACAGTGAAATTTTCCTGAATATGAGTATCCTACTTCAGCTTTCAGCGGTATCAACGGTATCGGTTGAACAATCATTTTCAACCCTAAAATGACTGAAAATGTATCTCAGAAATAATACCGGGGATGAGAAATTAACTTTCTTTGCTCTAATTTCCATGCATCGTGATATCGTCATCAATAAAAAAATGCTATTGATAAATATTACTTTGGTCCCAAGTAGAATAAAATTAATTTAAAATTATGAGTAGTTTTTTAAAGGAAATACTCCTTTCTTTTAGATTATGTTACGAGATTTGTTATGCTTCTTTTAGACTGTGATAATCACCTCCCCCTGCAACCTTAAAATAAGCTACAGTGTTCTCATTGTTATCAATTCTGATTTTCACTGGCCTCCAAAAATTAAGGTACAACATGTTTTTCGAAGCTCACCATGCTCACCATAAAAAAAAAATGGCAGTAACAATAAAATTCATGGTTTATATCAGCGGTTCCCAACAGTGATGATAACTCCAGGGAAATTTCCCTTTTTGAGGAAAAAATCGCTGAAAATACGGCTCTGAGGGAAAAGGGAAAATTATTTGGAAAATTCAATGTTTTTTGAGGGAAATTTTAGCATCGTGGGTTTTCCCACCATATTCTTGAGACATTCATTAACAATCACAGAGCAACACAACAGATGATGAAACACAGGAGAGATGGAAAGTGACCACCATAGGAAAATGGGATTCTAACCCAAAAGCGCAGACGATTTTTCTCTTGATCTTGAAGGGGGGCGGGGGGGGGAGAGCTACATCTACAGGAAGAACCAATGAAAGCGAACGAGATTGGGGGGGGGGGGAGTAAAAATTTCAGAAATCAGAAATGAAACATATGGTTTTACGTTCTAGCCAAGACAAAGGACTGCCTTGCTCTCTTTTAAATTTAGATATGTCGAATTAGTGATTGTATCGATGTCTTCTGAACGTGTGATTGAAATGGATGAGTCAACAGAGTTTCACGATTCTGTTAAAAGTATCGATGATCATTCTGAGTTTAATTATATATTTTTGGGTTTAATTCCGTGTACAAGCAGCAGGTAGTTTTCCGACTTTGATTTTGTGAATAATTAATATCTTCTCCTGCAAAATTTCTCTGTTTGTTTAATACTTGTTTCTCCAATTTTCACGTGGGATATTACATAAGAGGGAAAATACATGAATTAATCCTAAAAAATGGGCCTGAAAAATCCCAACTACTTTCGACTTTCTGCACATAAACTCGCCTTATAAAGGGTTAAGCGGGTCATCTAGATCAAAAATTAAAGATCTAGGTAATCTGGGAGCAGTCTTTTAAGAGTTCATATATATCAAGCAATTATCAATCGAATGGCGATCACAGCATAGTATTTTGATGACTGATATTGAAGGGTTGACTAGTTTACCAATTGATAAAATCCAAGATATCATCTTATAAAACTTAGATGACCAAATAAACTTTCCAAACCTAGGGGAAACTCGCAAAGCTAGTTCTAGCGTTGCCCCACTTCAATGCCGAAGCTGAGAGAATTTTTAGTATTGTGAATGACATCAGAACCACAAAAAGGAATAGGCTTGGACATGAAAGGGTTAATAGCAGTGGCGTAGCGAGGGTTATTGGCGCCCGGGGCGGAGCTTCAGTTTGCCGCCCCTTACATTCAGGGTGCGAACTGAACATTTTCTCCAGGGGGGGACATTTGTAAGAAAACATTCTCCATGGGGAGGACACTTGAAAAGAAAAAAGAGGGAAGGTGTAAAGGCTTTACTTACATGATATTACATGACAAATGCAGTCGCCGGCACGTCTGGGAACTGACTTATATTAAAACAAAAGTCATAGATTGTTTGTTCTGTGAAATCACAGATACACAAGCTACATACAATGTACCTGTATTGGAAGCCACCCATGAAGGTTTTGAGCTTAGAAAAGAGACGAAATTTTAAGGCAGTCACTTTACAGTATAGTAACAGACGATGACATACTACCTTCATTTTGACTTGTTGACTTCGAAGTCTTCTGTCACAAGTTCTTCATCTGCAATCACCAGTTCTACATCTACAATCACCAGTTCTTCATCTTTCAACCACCAATCCCAAATCTTCAACCGCCAGTTCAACGTTTCTTCAGCAGGGTATAAATAGTATCCCTGGCAGGGATCAATTAATATTTCTATAGCCAGGGATATTACATTCTTCAGCAGGGGACGATCCCCGGCATTGAAGGGGGGGGGGACGATCCCCCCCTTCAATCCTTCAATTCGCACCCTGCTTACATTCTAAGATTAAGGCGTTAGAAGGTGACTTACTTTTCTTTAAGATTTGTTAGGTTTTGGTACAGAATGGGGGGAAAGGTGTTATTACTTTTTTAAAAGTACTATCTGCAGTAGCATAGAGTTCTCTCTCGGCTATACGATGAATGTAAGAATATTAAAACATCTGCAGTTTATGAATAAGAATGATAGATTGGAACATTTCATCTTGTTGATATTTTGTTAAAACAAAGCACACTAGAGCTATCTGTTAAGGGAGGAATGCCTTGAACAGACGACTTTATAAGGCATTCTAGAGAGTATTCACATCCAGAGAAAACCGCTCAAAACTCCTGACCGTTAAATCGACAGCCGCGCGATAGGTCAGAAATCCACGAACCTTTACACTTTAGTCATCTACCAATAATTAACAAAAAAGTTGAAGCATCGTTGAACATGCTTTGAAGATGTTCGAATTGAGAAGTAAAGTCTTGTTTTAGAATAACTGCATATAAGTAGCTTCACTTAATTTAATTTTACCCCCCCCCCCCAAAAAAAAAAAAATCTATTGCACTATTTGCGACTTGCACTATAAAAAGGAGTTTAATGTTAAGTTGCTATGTAAAAAAAAGGGGGGGGGGGAATAACTCATTTTCCTGAGGCATCGGCGGTCAGTTTTGTGGATTCCAAGCATATTGTGAAATATATACCATAAATATTTACAAGACTGTCTAAACAATGCTGTCTTAACAACGAATGTTGATGTCAGTATTGACGGGTATCAATTTCTTCAAATAATGGATTTTAATAAATTCACTCTAATGTAACTATTTAATTTATTCGTGTGACACTAAATTTCTTAAATATATGCGATTTTTTATTAGAAAAAGAATTTAAATTTACATATATTTTTGTATTTGTTAAAATGTGGCCCTATAGCTTGTTTAAAATATCACTTTTCATGGGGCAGGTTTGAACAGAAATTTTTAAAATTTTTAAAGCTTTTCTACACATTTAATTAAAAAAGCACTTTAATTTCTGGATTATATGATAAGGAAATACATTATTTTTCTCATATAGTATTTAAATTACAATATAATTAGAATGATCAAATCATGTACAGCTGCGGAAAAAAGGCCCACTTGCTCTTTATTTGGCCATTATTCGTCGGACTGCAAAGTTATATATACCATTCGTTTGCAAATAACGTATACTTTAATTTTCTAGTAATTTAATTTGCACAAGGGGCCGTCTTCATATTTAATGCTGCATTAACTTTGTTTTTTTTCAATGGCAACATACTACTTTATTAAACGAAAGAAAACCTTCAAATTACCCTAAATATAAAATTTCACCAATTTCCTACGATAATTTCAAGAGATATTGCGATTTATGTTTTGCGCGATTTTAAGGGACTTTCTGCAAATTGAGAAACTGTAGGTTCCGAACTTTACGCCTTTCATTAATTTCGCTCTCAAGAGTTAGAAGAAATAAATATTATTTTCACGGAAAATACTATTTCTAGTCTTAAAGTTTTTTGTACTAAGAATATCAGGTGTAGAATTTAGAATATTTAGTCAGTGGTTCAAATGACCCGTGAGTCCATAGCTTCCTTGGTTCGTACACATGACTTAAAGGGAAAATGCAAAACGACTGCTCACGATTTTGAAAATCTTTCTAATTTTGAAAATGTTATTGAGCATTTCTCTTGAAGGTTCTCTTAGAAAAGTGAAATGTTGCCAGGAGTGAGAGGCACTTCTCTGCTCTTCTGACTACAATCATGAATGTTACTCAGCTACGGTTGAACTTGAAGAATGGTTTCATGATTGAAAATTTATTTGTTTGAATTTCATGTAAAAAACGCTATCACTGTGTTTGTTATTTCACATTCTTCACTTAATATTATCGTCTGCAATGTGCAATATTCTTATAAGACTTTTGGCTGTGATTTAATTTATAGTCAGATGAAAATTTAGACAGAAAAACGTGATTTTGAATGTTTGTTGAATGTTTTAGTATGGGGTTCAAAGACCTGATGTTTCCAATATTAAAAAAAGGTCAAATTCATGCCTGGAATGTTGAGGATGGTAGTTTTTCAGAAATAGGACGTTGTATTGGAAGACATACATCTACTGCATCTAATTCTATAAGTGGAAAACATTTTATTTGGTGGGATATGGTAGCGGACGCAACAATAGACGCTTTATAGAATCACCATCAAAATGTAAAAACCTCTAATTTATTTGCTTCAAAATTTGATATTTTTTAAATACCGCTATCTTTTACTGTTTTTGCACAAAAGAAATCTAATTTACGTTAATTTTACACAATTATTTTAAGGGCAATTTAAGGGACCATAATAAATTTATATATGGTCCCTTAACTGAGGAAAATAACACGAAAATAACACATTTTATTTAACATAAATTAAACTACTTAACGTAAAAATTTGAAATTTCGCACAGCCATGTAAAATCACTTTTTGCATCTATTACCATCAAAAATTGGCAAGGTTGCTTTTCATAATTTTTTTAATATTAATTTAATAATTCCTAATCCATATTAATGTCTTATTAAAAATTATAATAATAGTAAATTATGTTTGGGTCGTTTAGTTCTAATAGTAAGAATAGAAGTCAGCTTCTTAATATTATATGAGATATGAATTAAAAATATTTTAACATGGGGAAGGGGATTTTCGGTGCTCATAACTCACTCATCTTTAGTTCAAATTTATTGAAAATTAGTATCCGTAGTTAAAATGAGCTAAATTTTTGAAATATGAAGTGAAATCTAGGGCTTGCTATTGAAAAAAAAGAAGTTAATGCGAATTTTAATATGGAGACGGCCCCTTACGCAATTTTTATGTATAGCAAATTAAAGTGTACGTCAATCGTAAACGGTTGGTATCTGTAACTTGGCTGTACGACGAACGACGGCTGAATAAAGTACAAATGGGCCTTTTTTCCGCAAAAATCTGTTTACCGGAATTTACCATGATCAATACTATATTTGATTGGCCGTAATTACAATATTACAAATTAGATAACTTGTTTTTGATAAAAAGTAAATTTTTCTGTTTATATTAAACATTATAATTAAAAATCAATAGCATAAATATATTTTTTTTATACCCTTCATTTCTTTCAGCAAAAATGCTTAAGTATTGATTAGGAACATAAAAAAATATAGGTGGTGCGGATATATAACTGAAAACAGTATTAAAATTCTGAAACTAGTTAATGATCGAGAATTTTTGAAGCAATACTACAGCACATAAACAGTTTAGTAAATTTAGCAAGCAAACCTTTAAAAACGACGTTTTAACTATCGCTAATTAAATTGACAATGGTGATAAATACAGGAAATATTTGATATTTTAAAAGTATCCATAAATCTCAATACTGCAAGATTATGTGGGAAATTTTTATTAGTAAAAGTTCAATTATGTTTTATCACACTTACTAAATATTGCCCTCGTGGAAGGGGAGGGGGCAATTTATCGTTTTTTAAAATATAGTTTATAGTTAAAATGCATTAGAATTGAAAATGCATTAGAATTAAAATATTTTATATAATTTCGTGGTGTTTTTAACAATAATGGATTAGGAGGGAATCAACACTAAAATGTTTAACGCAGCAAATCTAAAATAATAATTCAATAACAGTGAAATGGAAATAAATTTTCAAATCATACTTTTAAAAAATATGAATTTAAGTTATTCTGTGAAGTTAAAAATTTGTTCAATAAAAATAATTTTTCGAGATTTTGCTATGTAAATTTAAAATTTGTATTTTTCTTGCTTACTTATTTGCTAAGTCCTCAATGACTTTGTCAAAAATAAACCTTTAATAAATTACCTTCGGTATCATCCCAAAACTCTTTGATTGCATTCTATTTTTCTTTTTTTTTTTCCTATGAAAAAATTTTTGGGCCTGGACAGTGGACTTTCTGAGGGCCGGCGTTAGTGAAAGCAACCTCTTCAAGGCTTTGAAAACGGACACTTTCTTATCATGCTTACTGTTTGGGGAATTTGGGTTTTTCCACAGAATAATCATTAGAAGTAAGTCATGGCGACCACTAGCCGCAAGATCCACCCCTGCACTTAGAGAAGGGTGTGTTTGTGTTGTGGGATTAAGGCCAATTATCTACACTTGTGATCTAGGCCAATGGGTTGGGTGCCCTACGTGGGGGTCTTTTAAAGGTGTCCTGATTCATATTTACGCTAAGTTTCGGAGGAAACCACAGCAAACTCCGAACGGTTAGGTCGGCGGACGCGACCTGATTTTGAACCAGACACCTTCCGACTCCCAGTTCAGAGCGCAAATGCGCTCTGCCACTGGTCGGGCCTTACACGCTTAAATCTATTGATTAAAACTAACACTCCTTTATTGATTAAATTTCTTATCGGCTGATTTAAATCCTTTTACGCTAAAAATTTCCGAAAAATACTCTTTAGAGACAAATTTGTAAACTCCTCAATTCGCCTCAATGCTCCCAATTCGCTAGATTCTATTTAGCTCTATTTTCACATAAATCTTGTCTATTTGAGAATTCTGTCTTCTCCCCAACGAAAAGAAATGCCTGGTAAGATATCCTATTACTATCACGTGAAAAACTCTCTTCAACGGATAATGGTACATAGTCACAACGTGGGAATCGTGGCTTACGGCGGGCATCGAAGAACAAGCGTGTCGTTATCAAAATCTGAATTAAAAGAATTTCTAAAGAGGATACTGGATGTACTTTACTTAATGCTAAGTCCTTTTGCTGTGGGTGTTTACTTCTCGGTGTATTCGCTGGTGATAATTTTATTTTATATCCGAATACCAAATGCATCTTTTTCATATTCAGAGTTGTGAAATAAATTCAACCTAAATATGGAGAGGATGCTTTTGGTAAAAATTTTGTTTTCATGGACATAGTTTCTTACGATTGGATTATAAAAATCTCGTAGCTGTTGTAAAACAAATGAGGTTATGATATCTTCAGTCAAGTGAGTAAGTACTATTTTACCTTTTTCATGTAAATAAATTTTGTTGCTGCTGTAATTAAATCTCACAGCTGGTTTAACCATGATTGCATTTCTGTATTTTGACTGTACTGTGAATTCGCTTTATAACTAGAGACTATAGTGAAACTATATTCTATTTATAAAAAAAAAATACTTTGTGTATAGTGTATTAAGATATATGTAATGTATTTGCCTTGATTTAAAATTTATTTTCTCGGGCTTATAATCATAGATTACAGCTCTGATAAAAATGAAGAAAACGAATAATTCAATATATTAATCAAAAACGGGGGGTTTTCATAAAACACCCTTTTTATAGCTTAAAATAATAATCTTAATTGAATACAGATATATTAATCAAAACGGGACTGATTTTGTAAAAACGCTCATTCTATAACTTAAATAATAATCATAATTGAGTACAGTTATATTAATCAAAAACGGACATATTTTGTAAAAACACTCTTCTTTTTTGATTATTATTTAGGTTAAATGGAGCTGTTGTATAATGCTCAAAAATTGAGAATTTTTCGCTCCATTGATTTTTGTCGATTAATGGAGCAAATTTTACTCAATCGGGAGAACGGCTGTTTGAAGTCAAAAATTGAGTAAAAATATACTCCGTTTGATTACTATTTTACTCAATAGATTTAAGCGTGCATAGACAAGGGAGAAATACTCTTTTTTTCTTGAACAGAAAAAACAGTCCCATTTTACTCATAGAAAAACCAAGGGGGAGGAGGGTTTAGTGATTTTGACCCCCAACCACCACGGTGCCCATGATGCCCCTTGTTCATGACCCTGGTCCTCAGATTTAGATAATATCTTTTCGCATTGCTCAAAAATTGAGAATTTTTCGCTCCATTGATTTTCGTCGATTAGTGGAGCTAATTTTACTCAATCGGGAGAATGGCTGTTTGAAGTCAAAAATTGAGTAAAAATTTACTCCGTTTGATTACTATTTTACACAGTAGATTTAAGCGTGTATAGAGAAGGGAGAAATACTCTTTTTTTTCTTGAACATAAAAAACAGTCCCATTTTACTCATAGAAAAACCACGGGGGAGGGGGGGGGGTCTAGTGATTTTGACCACCAACCACCACGGTGCCCATGATGCCCCTTGATCACGATCCTGGTCCTCAGACTTAGATAATATCTTTTCGCATTGCTAAAGCAGGATGCTACATTTAACGGAAAGTACTTCAAAAATTCTTCAACAAAGCTATTATTCTTTATCTATTTTGAAAAATTCAACTACCAACAGCTAACAAGACGATGCCTTTGGCAAGGTCGTACTCACATGGGCACGGGCTCCCATATGAGTACTTTTAGAAGTAATCTTATATTTGTAAGGGGAGGCTCATGTCGGACATAGAGGAGCGTAGCCAAGGGGGAGTTAGGAGGGGGTGATAACCCCCACACACCACATGAGGAATTGTTCGCCATACAAAATGTATATTCTTCACTCCCTTATCACATACATGTATGCATATATGTGAGTTGCAGTAGTCGTACCCCCCCCCCCCCCGTGAAAAATTTCTCTGGCTACGCTCCTGCGGACATCTAAACGTTTTAGTACTAATATAATAGAAAAAAAGTTCAGTGTGCTATACAACTGCCTACTATACTTAAGTCTGAAGGTAACCCCAACCGCCCTTTAGGCCAAGCCACCATTTTCGCCCAATATATGGGCGCCCATGGTTTAGGGTATAATGTGTTTCATTAAATGGAGAGTAATAATTTTAGATATTCTGTAAGAAAAATACGCGAAAGGGCAGAAAGGGGGTCTGTTGCTGCGGCCTCTATCTCTAGTTACAGATTGCCGGCTTGGGGATATCCCCAGCCTACCCTCAGTTCAAGCCTCATTTGCGCCCCCTGTATGGGCGCTTCTGGTTCAGTGTAAAATGATTTTCATTAAATTGAGTGCAATTCTTTTAGATCTTGTGTGAGGGTTAAAAAAGCAAAATTAGGGGGCGGCAGCAGCCGCCCCCTAATTTAGCTTTCAGACTGCAGCCCGGGGCGGACCGCCCCCCCCTTGCTACGCCACTGGTTAATAGAGTAGCAGCGGTAAGATCTTTTCAACATGGGAATATAAATTGTTTCAATTTTGAAGTGACTGAATCGAATTTTAAACTTTTCAAAAAAGAACACTTGTATAAATTTGAAGACTAAATTTTATAATTATCATTATAGCCTAGATTTAATTTCAGAGCATAGAGTCTATATATTAATTATTATAAACTAAAATTTGCAACTGTATTTATTAAAGAAATATAAAACCTTTATATTATTCTTTCTGTGTTAGTATAACTTATAATTTATTAGTTTATTAAATAAAAAATCGTCCCTGTTTTAATTTAATTTAAGTTTTGGTTAAAAATGAATACTATATGTTATTTAATGCTGGTTAATTTGCTGGCCATTTCAGTATATAATTAAAAATACATGGTTTCTCATGCCTATGCTTTTTTATTGGAGAAGAATGGATTATAATTTTTTATTGGTTCTAAATACGCGCCTATCTTTCTCCTTGTTCCTTATCTTTAAAAAAAAAAAAGAGAGAGAGAGAGAGAGAGTGAGAGATTATCACTTGATTATTCATGTCAATTGAAGCATGTGAATTATATAAAGTAAACTGTAAATCGTTAAATTATAGCAGCATTTACAGAATCAGCTTAATTAATGAAGATGGCTGTTGGTTAACGAAGCGAGAAAACTTCTTAAATAGAAACCATCAAATGCGAAACTTTTTTTCACCTAAAGAAGATTCACGTTGTTTTATTTCGACAGGAAACAGTTGTTACCTCTTTTTTCATTTAGTGTTGTTTATTTAGAACTTTCTCTTTCTTCATGTACAATCAGTTGTTGCGTACTCGAAATTTTAAAATTATTTGTTAAAGAATTCTATCGTTATTTTTTAGTAATAAAATTTAAGTGTATTAAATATCTGTCATTTGTAAGTATTTCCTCTTCCGTGACCTAATTTTCAGAAATATAATGAAATTAAGAAGGGGTGGTAAAAGCTAATGCTACTTGAAGATAGAGGGCAGCACTGTAGATTTTTTTTCTGACCCAGAACCATTTCTTTGGGGAACGGAAGGAGCAAGCTACTTTTTCGGGGAAAGTCTTACCTGAGAATGCTCAGTTATTTTAAAAACTTGTTCTGTAGCAAGGTTGAGTTTCTGAACGTGAGATTTAGTGGGCGGTTAGTTCCTGTCCGGTGATAGGTGAATACCATTTCAGCGTTCGACCGACGGTTCGCTGGTAACCGGCGGTCGAGGTCATAGCCCACTCACAATGACCCGGAATGCTCAGTTATTTTAAAAACTTGCTCTGTAGCAAGGTTGAGTTTCTGAACGTGAGGTTTAGTGGGCAGTTAGTTCCTGTCCGGTGATAGGTGAATACCATTTCAGCGTTCGACCGACGGTTCGCTGGTAACCGGCGGTCGAGGTCATAGCCCACTCACAATGACCCGGAATGCTCAGTTATTTTAAAAACTTGCTCTGTAGCAAGGTTGAGTTTCTGAACGTGAGATTTAGTGGGCGGTTAGTTCCTGTCCGGTGATAGGTGAATACCATTTCAGCGTTCGACCGACGGTTCCCTGGTAACCGGCGGTCGAGGTCATAGCCCACTCACAATGACCCGGAATGCTCAGTTATTTTAAAAACTTGCTCTGTAGCAAGGTTGAGTTTCTGAACGTGAGGTTTAGTGGGCAGTTAGTTCCTGTCCGGTGATAGGTGAATACCATTTCAGCGTTCGACCGACGGTTCGCTGGTAACCGGCGGTCGAGGTCATAGCCCACTCACAATGGCCCGGAAGCGAAATCGAAACTAAAAGGCCATGTGATCACCGTAACCCATCTGAATGGCATGCTTTTTCAATTATAGTGTGCGAATACGATCTAACTTACCATTCATTTTTTGCACTAAAACAAAACGTAGCCGGTCTTTTTCAGTTAGCATTGTAATACAACACTGGGAAATAAGGGAAAGAGGGAGGGAGTTAGAAGAATGTTTCAAAAAAACATGGTAATATGAGCCGGTTTTTAAGAAAGTTCATTTTTGTTACATGGATATATTTAAATATTTATATTTGTTTACATTCACAATTTAATCTACTATTACATTTATATTGACAAAAATACAATACATAATATACATTTATACTGACAAAATGATGAAAATTTTGACGCAGTTTTTCGGGGAAGGGGGCAAAAAGTGTTTATAAATAGAAAGCTCATAGCAGATTGCATTCATTCTTATTAACTAATTTTTGTGCCAAAAATCGAATTAAACACTTTCAAGGAAAACATTTTATACCAATTAAATTTTAAAAATTCCGTTTTTTCCCGTTATTTAAGATTTTGGTAGAATTTAAAAAAATTAAATGATAGTTGTAAAAATAAAAATATTCTTATTTAGAAAACAATTATACAAATATCATTTGAAGTCAACTTTTAAAAACAAGAATCCATACGAAGTCTAAGAATTCCTTCAATGAACCAATTTAAGGGGATGGTAGATACCCAAATCATCAAAATTGGCCCAAAAAAATGTGTTTTTTCTTTTTTACATACTAATATTCTACATTTAAAGCTGAACCATGCAGAAAAAACAGCGTATGTCTATGGAAATTTAAAAAAAAAAAATTAGGGTTTGAAAAAATTAAAAGGGACAGTTAAATGTCCACAAAACTGCAAACAAACGCGTAAATAAACACGTCACAATTTTTATTGAACGTTTTACAAAATAAGCTAATATTCGAATGAAATTATTTTAAAAATATGTTTTGTTAAGGTAAAGTCATAAATAAAATTATTCAGAAGAGACGGTATTAAAGGTAAATGGAAAATTACACTTTAAACTGTATTTTCTCCAAATCAAGTTTTTTGTGATTTTCTTGCCTTCAAAATGCTCCATGCGACTTAATTTTGGTCGGAATTGTACAAAATTTACTACAAACATTCTTCTCATATATTACAATAAATCTGTGTATCCTTTTTAAATATGGTCAAAATTTCGATTATGAAATTTCACTTTTATTTACGAAAACTGAAAAATTTCGGGAAAGTTTGATATATATCCATGAAAATATTTCTAAAAAATTCACTACTCGGTCGAATCAAAAACCGATACACAGACATTTTTTAAATACATTTTTATGCTATTATAAAACAAAATTACTATAAAAAAGTTAAAATTAAAACGCGTGGAGCATTTTTTCGAAACTGAAAAATTAATTAATTTTTAATTAATTACTAATATTTAAAAAAAATTAAATTTTTTTCAGTTGTTTATAATGCTTTTAGTTTAATATATTAAAATACAAAATTTCATAATCCTATCTTATTAAATAAAAAAAGACTTTGTAATGTCCACCATCCCCTTAATAATAAAAACAGTAAAATTTAAACAGGTACATGGAATGCTTATGGGCCCCCCAGCATATTCTGGGTGTCTCATTAATTTTCAAATGCTGTATTAACTGCTCAAAGGGCAGGGGTTTCATCGGAGCCATCCGACTCATTGTAGCCCACTTTATGCATGTAAATTGAATATAAATAAATTCAATTTTAAAACAATACGTTATTAACATATATACATACATACATACATATATTTATATACATAATTTACATATATACACACATACTATACATAAGTAAACAAATTTTACTACATTGCAACTACATGGTACTATTCAACAACATACAACTAGCCCAGCATAATAATAATAATAATAATAATAATAATAGAATTAACAAATTAAGTAAAAATTAATTGTTAAATTTTTTAAGCTTTTTAACTGAACTTTTTAAATTTTGCATAGAATCAATTTTATACTTGGTTAAATTATTTAGCATTGCTTTAGAAGTAATTAAACAATTTTTTTCTAATAGTGTCTGTAAAAGAATATTACATTCACCCATAACAGATACATTTACATCAAGATCTAATGTAACTAAGTTGTAAGCATGATAATTCATAAAATGTACCTAACTGTTTACCTAAGCTAAGGAATTCATTTGCTTTGCATCCATACACACTGCAGTGACAACCCATTTTAAAAAATTATATTTAATACAGAACGAAACGACTTGTTTAGCCAACTGCCAGTTACTTACTGCAAAAAAGTTAATAAGCGATAATGTATTTCTGAACGGTGAACACGAGGGTAAGGTAAGGTGACCATACGTCCTCGAAAATCGAGGACAGTCCCCAAATATAGATCTTTTTTTATTTTGCCCCCAAAAATACTTTGACTTCTTGAGGACGCGAAAAGTCCCAAAATTTAAAGATTGTACTTTTTCCCTGAAAGTTTCCGTTTAGTTTATCTCTTTCAGAAAAAACTGAAGAAAAAAAATAAACTAAAAGCGCCTTCTACTCAGAGAAGCAATGAAATTCGATCTCTGAAAACGTTTGTTGTCATTGTGTGTGTAGCGTGTACAGACATTTAATAAAGTATTCGACTATGAGCCAAATTTCCCATTTCAGTTTTGTTAATGATTAATCACTTTTCATGATGAATCATGCTTTAAATATGAAATTGACGTACAAAATTTTTCTTGCACTCGAATACTTTTTTTAGAGGGTGTACAAAGTTTCATAAAAAATTATTACAAAATGAGCCAATGTAAAAAGCCTTGTCTTCTGAAAAATACACATATTATGTCAAGAGTTAAATTTTGAATAAATTGCAATATTTCAACAAGATGTTCCTTTCATATCTCTGGTTTAAATAAATATTTATGAATCAATTAAATACTTCCATTAATTTATTAGAAATAAGAATACACAATTGATATAAAAAGCTATTGGAGTTCATTTTTATTTTTCAGTATCAAAATCAGTCAAGATTTAAAGTTTGGGTAAACTGGTATACATGGTATGTTGCGTCCTCGAATAAGTCCCCAAAAATATTTTCTAGTGTCCCCAAGTTTTCCTTGGATTCGAGGGCAGTGCTTGATTTGTCCCCAAAATACTGTTCAGAAATATGGTCGTCTTAGGGTAAGGAGGGAAATTTTGGTTTCTTTTCGCCGCACGTGGCGAAGCGAATATGAGGAATGTTGGAAACTAATAGGGCTGTATCTTCTGCCGTCACTGGTAGGTAAAACAAGGCAGACTAACTAACTAGGCAGACTTGTTCTACGGGATGGCTGGTAGGCAAAACTGGAACGTAACAAATAGGCTTGCTCAACATGACGTCGTGTTAGTAAACATGCTACAGCCCTATAGCATTTCAGCACGTAGTGGAACGTTTATTTTAGTTCTTTGAAGAACTCACAAACCTAAAAAATCAGAATAAATGGATTTGTGAATAGGATCTTCATTTCGAAAAAAACACTCAAAATACCGGTGCTAAATTATAAAATAAATACAATGCACATAAAATGTTACTTGTACATTTTATGTGTGCTTTTTTCACAAAGTTTTATTTATTTTAGGATCTTCATTTGTTTTAAACCTCGCATAATGTAATACTTTAACAACTGACTACAACAAAAACAAATTATACACTTGAACTTTTTAAATAAAAAATTTCATTTTTTTATTGATAGCAATACTTTTATCATGCTATTATTATTTTTTTAATCACAATGTAGTTAACTCATTTTTTACGGGAAAGGAAAAAAACAAAAAACATAGTCATCATTAAAATTTTAAGCAATTTGTTCTGTGAATATTTATTAAGGAAGGGAATCATTTTCTTAAAAAATTAAGCTGTATTTTATTTTAGGTTAAATGTGGCAAAAAATTTAAATTGAAATGCGCAGTGAAATATTTCAAGCGATTATCTCCTTTCTTGATTTCTTGGAAATCTGAAAAGTAATCGGATAAATCTTTTCAGGGCATGTTGCAAATACTTTCGTTTTGGAAAATAATATGTGTATTAATGAAAGCGAGAGTAAATAAAATAACTCTAAATATATTGTCAAACGTCATATATGTATATAAATTTATAAATAAATAAAAGTTAAACAAAAAGATGTTATTCAGTTCTAAATCTTAATGACAGTAAGAGATTTTAACTATATTCTAAAAAAAAAGTAACAGCCGCTGTCAAAAGTTTGTTTTGCTATCTCCCCCCGAAACTGTGGGGATTTGAGTTTGGGGAAGGTGTGCACGGATTCGGAAAATTCCGGGGAAGCCGATAAGCTGACTTAAATTTCGAAATTCGAATTATTTTAGAAGATATTAATAAAAAACCGAAAAAATAAGCATAATGATTGCCAGGTTTGGAAATTTTCACAGCATAAAATTATTCGTGCCTTTGCAACAAACTAATTCCAAGAATGTAGAATTGCGTGAAATTGGCAGACATGAAGTAGAATTACACCAATTTTACGTCAAATTAAAAAGTATGTGAAATAAATAAGTCAAAGTGTGTTGCACAAAGATGACGATTTTCAAATAGTAAATTCTCTTAGATAACAGGAGTTTAAGAATTAGCAATTATTCGTTTTTACAAAACCGAATAACTAATTGTAACTGATTTAAAAAGTGGTCGAAAAGTGGAAGGAAAGACTCTCCGCTGGAACGGTGCAACAACGACTTCATAATGCAGGTCTCCATGAAACTCGATCAGTTGTGTGAAACCCCTTCATTGGACGACAAAGAAGGGCCTGCTTATGTTGGGCAAGAAAACGCGTTTTCGAAACCAGACTGATTAATTTCTGTACTCTTTCTTCACAGACGGGTCCAGATTCACACTGGAGAGCGATTCAAGGCTTCTGTTGATCTGGAGGCAACAATGCATAACATACCATCAATACAACAGTATTGAAAAACACAGTTACAAAGGTGGTGGAATAATTGTTTTGGGCAGGTATCTCACTCGGTGGTCACACTGACCTGCATTGGTTCCATCGAAGAACTCTGTCTAGTGTGAGATTCTTGATCCATATGTCTGCCCATATGACGGTGCTATAGAAATGGTTTCATTTCGGTGGATGATAAATGCACGACCTCACCGAGCTATGGTTGTTGAGCATAGCTGCCAACTGCTCCGGAATATAAATAACTACTTTTTCTAAACAGTATATTTTTATAAATGTTTTTTCAAAGTAGTAACTAGGTCACCCGTCTAACTCAAAAATTTTGCTGCATTCTAAGCCGAAAAATCCTGTTTTAAAAAAGTGGTTAATTATATTCCGGAGCAGTTAGCAGCTATGTTGTTGAGGACTGTCTTTAAGGTCAGGGTTTGAAGTGAATGGAATGGCTAGCTTAGTCTCTAGACCTGAATCGGACAGAACATCTTTGGCGCTATCTTGGCAGACAAGCTGCTGCTTTAAGTCCTCCTCCAATGTCGTTAGATAAGCTGGAACAAGGCGTACTTCGTGTCCGGTTTTTGCTTCTTATTTCGGTGTCCGACAACTTGACAGCATGCAAAGTAGATGCTGCCAATGCATTCAAGTTAGATGGTCATACATTCCTTATGAGAATTCATTTTTGTCATGTTTCTATGAGATTTTATCACATAAAACTGTGACTTACTGTTTCCTCCAAGAATGGAATTTTTCTTGTACTAGTAGTAAACTTGTAGTAAGTAAATTTGTATGTTGTATTCCATAAATACCTGTTTAGTACGCATTTTCACCAAATTTGTTGTTTCTACATTCATTCATTTGCAAATTACACGTAAAAAACAGGTTGTACCTGAACTTTTGCAGACCAGTGTATTTGCAAACCAGCTAGTGCGGGGCCATCGTGAATCTTCTACCGGCCCTGCTTGTGTAAGTCGATGACTTATCCAAATAAGCCTACGGACGTTTCTCATTGGTTAGATTCGGCTGTTAGGTGACGTATCTAAGTTGTACAAGTAATAAGTGAGCATCCGTAGGCCTTTTTGGATGACTCATCGAAGAACACTAGCAGGCCAGGAGCCCTACCACGATAGTCTCGGGAAATAATCGGTAGCGGATAGTTCCCGCTATTGGATAATGAAATCATCGGATAAATAGCCGCGACCCCCAGTTTTGCCCTACCACCATGGTCACGTCTAAAGGAAGCGAGAATTTTTTCGACTGTACCGGGAGTATCGTAATCGACAGAAATCAACCAATCAAAGTAGAGCATTCTTTCCGATATCCGATCCACGTGAGCGCGTGGATCGGCGCGTGAAATGCATGTTAAAAAAATACACCAAAACAATTATAACCAATTTCTGAACAATATACAGCCCAAAGATGGAATATTAATTACATACAATTTGACAGACAAAATTTTAGGATGTTACACCTTCATACACAGATGCTGTTATTTGTAACTATTTAAAGAAGAAAGATTATATAAAAGAAGGTTTGCTAGCTCAGTGATAGTATAAAAATTATTCATCCTTAAGTATCTTCTATGGAGACATTAATTTGTTAAAGGTGATATAACATTTTTTTCTTTTTCATGGCATATAAAATGAACTGTGTAATAATAATAAGTGTTGCTTTGAATTAGTAATTTAAGCATATTTTCCTTAACAGTGCATGTTTAATAAATGGAAACTAAGTGAATAACCATACATTTAAAAAGTGATAATAAAAAATTTAACTTCATCATTTCAAAATTTTATTTCTGTGTTGAGGGCTGTCTTTCTTGTTGTTTTAGCCTCGAGAAAAGACTTAAGTTCTTCAATCAGCCGAAGTGCGGATTGTTTGTTTAAGCGGAAATTTCTAATGAAATCTTCCTCGCTTAAATCAAATGATTTACATCTAGGAATCGAAATTCGATTCCTAGGAACCCTTCTTGCATCGTCTTGTTGTGCAAGCGCTAAAACCAATAATCGTGACATTTTTTTAAAAGTTAAAACGATCAAACAAAACAAAAATACCACGAGCTGCAATCCGAGATGAAGATAGTCGATAGCGGGAAACTGTTCTCACACTTGTTGATGGTGTCGTAAAACAACAGCCGATTTCTGGACAGTATTTACGGTATCGTAAACATTTCGACATTATCGTGGTGGCACTTTTAAGTGCTCTGTCGAAATGTGACGTCATATGTGCGAGAAGGTTGATTTATCCGCTACCGATTATTTCCCGAGACTATCGTGGTAGGGCTCCAGATAGGAGATTCACGATGGTCCCGGCAGTGGCGTATCGAACAAAAATGGCGCCCGGAGCACGATACCTCTTTGACGCCCGTTCCTCCTATTTCTTGTCGAATTCTTTGTGTTAGGGACGAGTTGGCGCCCCCTCTGCGAGCGGCGCCTGGGGCATGATAGCTCCCCTTACACTCCCCTCACTGCGCCAAGGGGTCCAGGTTAGTGACCCCTTCCTTTTAATGAGTGGCTGCCACTATTCAAAAGTTTAAGTTCCAACTTCCGCTCGATTATTATGAGTGTATTTCATTCTGAGATTATGACCGAGATACTTTGAATATTTTTTTGTTCCTGACAGAAATCAAGATTAGGTTGGAGAAGGCAGTGGTTTAGATACTTTTGTCTCATGTTATTTGCCTTATGCTTCTGATACTGGCCATAATTAAAATTTATCAGAAAAGAAAATATGTTAAAAGTTAAAAAAGTATAACATTATTTAAATTTCAAAATTCGTTTTAATAGTTTTGTATACGCATGCACATATAAATTATATATGTAAGTACGTGTATATAACAGTATAATTAGCGTATATGTCGTGACCCCCCCCCAGAAAGAAAATCCTGACAACAGCCTTGCTGTCAGCCATAATGACAGAGATGCGTTCGGGGCAGGAAAAGATGCATTACGGATAAGAGAGAATGGAAAACGAGATGCGTACGGGGCGGGGGCTCTATCACCATAGTATCGGAAAGCTTTCGTTAGCGAATATATCGAGCCTTCTCTTCTCATGACGTCACAATCCGAGAAATATCCGATATGCCCTACTACGATCCTATCGTGATTGTTTCACTGTCGTATTGACTATCGGAAATAATGCTGCTTTTTCCCGACACGTTGGATGAAGGCGAAAACTTACATGCCGGTATCGGGGAGTACGAGGTGGATGGGTTTTTATTGTGTGGATCTTGGAGTGTCAACTACTTCCACATAAGGACCCCTCTCCCTAGCACGGTGGGTCTGTCAAAAATCGCCTTCCACTCGTGATGGATGTCTCCGGAGTCTTCGAAAATTCTGAAGACAATGCCTTCGTTTAAGAAAAAAGGGGTCTAGTGTTTTGATTGGTTGATCGCTCTGAGTGTCGGATAGACCTCTAGCAAGCACAAAAATACTCGCTTGTTTTATTCGACACTCATCGTGGTAGCGCCAAAAGGAGAGTCGCGGCTATTTATCCGAAGTATCTGACTATCCGAGAGCGAGAAGTATCCGTCACTGATATTCTACACCATGATGGTAGAGTGCCAGGAGAGAATGAAGAAATGGACACTTAAATGCAAGGTGTGCACGGAATGATTGAAGAAGTAAAGGGCGAAATTCAGAGTAAAGTCGAGGCCGTAAAAAGTGAAGTACTAGAGAAAATCCCGCAGTCAAAATTTGTCCTGCAGTGGTCTGGGAGCTAAATTCCGTTCCTATAAGAACACGCAAGTGAAGCAGCATCCGGCTTGGCCAGTGCCTGGGAGGGTCAACTACCTCTTGGCTCGACAGCTGTGGGACCGTGTACGCTAACGGGAGCTGCTGCACGTAAAATCTGTCGAGGCTCCAATGTCCTCCAGTTGTTAAACGATACCTCTGGGGGTACCGATTTCAGGAGGTTGGTCCCTTCTCTGAACTTGGTTCAAAATTAAAGGACCACCGGGCTAAAATTGGAGTTCCTCCCTCTGGGGCCAACTAAAATTGGAAGGCTCCCACTATCTGGGGGGTCTGGCACTGCATGAGGTTGTCAGAGGGCATAAGAAACAACAACAGGAAAATCGAAGCGAAAGTTAAAGGAGTATGGAGCGAAATGAAAGGACAAATCCGCGTCAGTCATTGAAATGAGACGTTCTGATCTTGAGATGAAGCAGAGCAATATTCTGTTAAGTACAGAAATTATGAATAATAGACCGACGGTTACACATTTGACATTCGACTGCCTAACATCTTGGACAGTTTTCAATACTCAGTCCGACTTCCTGTAGAGCTCTATTGATAGATGGACAGATAGCTTTAAAGCCAGCGAACTTGCAGCCTATCTACAGGGATCAGCAGCGGAAGTTTTCTTTGGACTACCGATTGGCATGCTCAGCGACCTACCGATCATCGAAAAGGCTCTTGAATCTCCATTTGGAGACAACCATCTTACGCAATTTTAAAGGATTGAACTGAAAACAAGGTACAGGATGGTACAGGAATGGAGAAAGTTTGCAAGTATCAGCTTCCGATATAGAATGATTAATGAGTCCGAATGCCGTCTGGATGTCCGAAAATGTGTAGTGGACTACTACTTCGTCGACGCCATCAGAGATGGAGACACGCGGCATCATAAGGATTTGAAGTGTCAGCTCTGGGTTAAAGCATGAAGTACACCCTTGTGCAAGTTAATTGAAACAATCTCAAAAAATTCAGAAAACTAAGAAGAAATGCTATTTTATTTAAATTTATAAAAAATCAAAAATTTTTAGTACATTACATGATTTCCACGACTGTTTATTAACATTTGAAAATGATCTTCATGGATTCCACCAATTTTTTACAATCATTTTTATTTTTAATATTTGTGTTCTTGTACCATACATGAATTAGCGCAGTGATTAGCTTCTCCATAGTTATACAGTCCATATTTAATAGGTGTTTCTTTCATGTAGCCTAGAGATTCTTCATTGGGTTTATATCCGGAGAGTTCCAATAAGGCCATTCCATTGTCTCAATTTGGTTCTCGGGCATGAATTTCTTGACCATTTCGACGTATGGCACTGGACTAAAACCTCCTGCAAAATTCCCATTCCAACAGGGTATTGTTTCTTCAACTCTGGAACAATATTTTTATCCAGAATAGCAATATATTGCTGAGAAAACATCATACCGTCAACAGGCTGCAAAGAACCAACCCCAATGTAACCGAAACAATTCCAAAACATCTTCTTTTGAGGGTGTTTAACAAATCGGTCAATGTGACAATCCCGAATACTTTTGACTGGCGATCCCCGTACGTGTTGAGTTGGCTGCCTTTGGACAAAAAAAAAAAAAAAAAATTCGTCGCTAAATAGCACTTTTTTCCAATTTTCGATGGCTCAACACTTATATTTTAATCTTACAAGAAACGCTTTTTCTTCATTGGTTGGATCAGAGGCGATAGGCTATACGATCGGCAGCCTCCGAACAGTAAATGAACTAATATTTATTCCATGCAACTTTAAATCTATATTAAGTACAGCACTAGTCTTTCAAGGGTATTTTTTTTACATTGTGTAAGTGGGAAAGTGCCATCTCTTAGCGCTGTTTTCTTTTTTCGGCCACATTTCCCTCTCCGCTTTGGAGAAATGAATACTGTTTTTTTATTTTGTTTTATAATACGGCTCACAGTTGCAATACTAACGCCAACTATCTTCAAAACCTTTCTATAAGCCTTTGGCGTATGTTTGGAGAGTTTAATAATGTTTGAGTGTTTTCGCGGGGGTCACGTCCATCTCTGGCAACAGTGAACTCACAACTGATGTGATCATAGCTGGAGCTTTCATCTGCGGAAGATCCTGTGCATGCACTCTCAGAATCCCTCTGATTTGAGGAAATTGTTGATAGGTAAAGGATTTATTCGTACCACCCATATTTCAATATACTTTAGTATGATTGGTGAAAATTAATAAGAACGATTTTAAAATTCACGAAAAAAATAGTTTGTTTCAATTAATTTGCACAAGGGTGTATGAAGCTGCAAGAAATGTTTCGAAAACATCCAGACGTAAGGTCCATAGAAATTTATATGGATGGACGCAAGAAGAAAAATAGGCTCGGTTGTGGCTCGCAAAACAACCGAGAAGCTTTGTCTCGTCTCTCAAAAAGACTGTAAATCTCTGTCTCGCCTCGCAAAAAATATTCTCGCATCCATCCTTAGAGATAGAGAAGAGAACACTGGTAAAGAAAAGGATTACAAACTGGATTCTTTACTCAAGGCATTATAAGAATTATCAAATAGCCTCGCAGTTGGGAAGAAGAGCTCTTCTCGACGAAATTCGAACGTGTCGTATTGATGATTAAACAAAAGGGGGAACTTGCCTCTAGACTATCACGTGACTGCTCCAGGAACATTAAATCATCGACGACTATTGGGGTGGTAGCCAGGGCCGTCGAGAGACCAACTCGGGCCCGGGGGTGGATATCTGCCGGGCCCTCCCCCCCCCAAGAAAAAAAAGTTATTCTCATTGTAAAAAACACAAATAAACTGCTTTTTTTACACTATCTGGCATTTACAAATTTTAGTTTAAAAAAAAGACACTTTCATTAAATAGTTTAATGTTGGTCTTTAAAATACGAATAATTGTTTTTTTTTTTCTTTACAAAATTAAAACTATTAAAAATTAACTTTTCTCGCTTTTTTTGAGGCGAAAGTATCAATAATAATTTTAAAGTCTAGTTCTTTCGCTAGTTCCGACTCAATCCAAAGTACGTGTTTGTGTCGATCAAGAGCGGTGGAAGTTTTTTATTCTCTTCAGCACACTGAATGAACGCTCAGCACTAGCAACCGAAACGGGTAAGGTACAAAAACTAAGTAAAGCTACGCAAATGTTTGGGAAAATGGCATAGAGATTCTGAGAAGAAATAGAGTTCAATAGTCCAAATGGTGAAAGGCTCTTCGTAAAAGAAGCTCTTCGGCTTCCAATAAACCTTCGGCTTCCAAATAAACGATGAATGGCTCTTCCTAAACGCTCGCACCCCCTAGGGTGGGCGTAGAGCGTTTGCAGGGAGGGAGCCAGAAAAATAGACAAAGAGCAAGCGATAATGTTTTGAAAAATCATCTTATTCGTTCTCATTTTTACTCAAAAACATACCCATTTTCGCTTAAAATGTTTGTTCAAACTTCACTGATAACGTCATTTTTTAAAAGAGGCGACTAAATGTTCACTGTTGAAAAATAAAAACTGAATATGTGCTGAAAAATATGGAGAGGGAAGGAAGGCGCGACGTTAAAAGGTTGGGAACTGTTGCTCTAATTAAATTTAATGAGCTATTACAAATATGCAAAATAAATGTTCCGAACACTTTCACTTGGCTTTTAGGCAAAATTAATAGTGTGCTAAACGTAAAAGATATAAGTTTAGAAAACGATCTAATGAATTATCTTATAAATAAAAATGAAATTCTGTTTGTTTGTTTGTTTGTTTGTTTGTTTGTGGATTTGATTCGTATACAAATCCACAAAAATGGACCTATCGGCCTGAAATTTAGTACAGATATGTAAAATAATATAGAATAACTCATAGTCCACTTTAAAACTTTGAAAGTCCACCCGTTCCCGGAATTTAAGAGATTTTTTATGCTCTTCACGCAAAAATCTTTCCGTAATTGTAACCCCTGTAGTGAAAAAAGTGTGAAATAAGGATCGTAGTTGCCATGTGTGGCGATTTTGCCGAATAAAATGTTGTTCGTATACAAATCCACAAAAATGGACCTATCGGCATGAAATTTAGCACAGATATGTAAAATAATATAGAATAAATCGTAGTACACTTTAAAACTTTGAAAGTCCACCCGTTCCCGGAATTTAAGAGATTTTTTATGCTATTCACGCAAAAAGCTTTCCGTAATTGTAACCCCTGTAGTGAAAAAAGTGTGAAATAAGGATCGTGGTTGCCATGTGTGGCGATTTTGCCGAATAAAATGTTTTAAATTCTCAAAGTAAAAATAAAAGAATAATAATGATTTTTTTTTGTTAGTTTATATTCGTAAGGTTATTTTTTTTTAAATTATAATATCGTGTGCATGGGAAATCGGAGCAGGAATGTAATGCTTTACACGCAAAACAATAAGAATTGAAGATTTCCGAGGCTAATAGGTAAATTATTTTAGTTTGGCGAAAAAATAAAATGGCTCAAATGCCGATTTTGTGAAAGTGAGTTCTAGCGGTTTGCACAGATTTCGGCTTGGCGCAATTTATTGAGAGCTTAAGGAAATAGATTTTTGAAAACAAGTGCAAAGGTTTTATTAGAATAAAGCGTTAAATTTTAATGATCCGTGAAGAAATAATGCAGTTATTAAGGGATTTCAATTGATCTATCTCCAGAATTCTCGCCAAATGAGTACATTGATTTAAGTTGGGGGAATTCCGCCAAATTTCAGAAAATTGAAATCTTCTCATTTAGTACATCGGAGTAATGATGAATAAAACACGTTATAGTTGATAATTTTAAAAAATTCGGCTGTATTAAGGGATTCAACTTTTCAAATAAAGGCTTGCTTTACTTTTTCGCGGTCGAACCATTTCCCATATATTATTGTTGCTAAGTCAATGCTTCGAATGATTTCCTGAAAAAACGCTTGCAAAATGGCGTATGTTGGCACTTTGGCGAGGCTTAGATTTGAAACTGGATTTTATTTGAGACTGGGATATATAATGACACTGGTTATAGATAAAAATGAATGTTGGTATGAGTGTATGAGGTTGAAAAACTCCAGCACCGTTGAGCACCGTTGCACCATGAAATTTGGTTCACCTAAGTCTTTTATCATGAAGAAGCTTTTTATGCTATCCGTTTTCCTCTAACTAGCCACAAGGTGGCGCAGCAGAACGTCGAATTCTATTCCGTTTAGCCGTTTGCTATGCGAATATCGTCCAACCGATTTCGATGAAATTTGGTACACGCGAATATTAGAACACGGAGAATATTTTTCACTATCCATTTTGCTGTAACTTGCCGCTAAATGGCGCTGAAAAGCATCAACTTCTATACCGTTCGAGCGATCGGCATAAAATTTTTTATACTTACACATTTGAGCACGAAGAATATATTCTAACTGCGTTCCTTTTGATGTTACTCACCACTAGATGACACTGCAATGCATTATTATTTTAACTCGCCACTAGATGACGCTGCAGCAGGCCAAATTCTTGACCATTCAAACGGTCGCTATGAAAATCAGTATACATAGCTATTTGAACAATGAGAATATTTTGGCGAACAATGAGAACATTTTGCTATAACTCGCCACTTGACGGCGCTGTAGAAAATCATTACTTTAATTAACTACTAGATGGCCCTGCAGTGTATCACTTCTTGACTGTGGAAATGATCGTTATGAAAATTGGTATACATAGATAGTTGAACACGGTCGCTATGAAAATCAGTATACATAGCTATTTGAACAATGAGAATATTTTGGCGTTATCCATTTTGCTATAACTCGCCACTTGACGGCGCTGTAGCAAATCATTACTTTATTGAACCACTGGATGGCCCTGCAGTGTATCACTTCTTGACTGTGCAAATGATCGCTATGAAAATAGGTATACATAGATATTTGAACATGGGGAAGAATTTGGCGCTATCCATTTTCCTATAACTTGCCACTAGATGTCGCGTCAACACATGAACTTCAGGACTGTCCAGCCGATAGTCATGAAAATTCGTATACATCGATATCTGAATGCGAAAAATATTTTCGCCGTATCCGTTTTACTAAAACTCGCCACTAGATTGCGCTACGCCGCATGGCCTTCTGCACCGTACAAACGATTGCCTTGCAATTCGGTATGCATGATTATTGGACACAATATAACGCGATATCCACTTTGCTATATCTGTTTATTACAATGAATAGTAATCACCACAAATCGTAATATCAAAAAGTCCATTCATTCCCGTGCGAAGAACGGGTACTTCAGCTAGTTAATATATAAAAATAAATATGTGGTGAAAAGCTTTACAGAATCACTTCCATAAAAAGCTTCCATGAAATGTTTCATTAGCAAGAAGATAATTTTAACCTCAAAAGTTTGCTGTGAGAAATTAAGCCTATTCAAGAAGCACTGACGAAATAAACATACTTTATAACTAATAATTATTTAAAAAAAAATAATAATCACTGTGATAATAGGAAGTGTAAAAGGGTAAGTAAACTCAGAGCAAACAACTGTAAAATCCACATTCCGAGAGCAACTCTGAACAATTTTATTCCAAGAACATTTTGGGGATGAATGAATTTTCTCGCGCTTTTAAATTATCAAGTTTGCACCTGCCAGCCTGGAAGTGTCATGGTGATTCCCCCTGAACCTTACTATCGCATGGGCAAATCGGGACTTTGGCCAGGGCCCCAGGCTCGAAAGGGCCCCATAATTCAAATGTTGTTCTGAAATAGTCTCTTTTCTATCAAAATTTTGTGAAAAGTAAAACAAATTTCATAGATGGGGGAGACCAAATTCCTCAACGCCCGGGGCCCCTGCTGGTCATAATCGGGCCTTGGATTCCCCGCGTATGAGAGCACACAGGGTGGTGCGTTTGCCCCCCCCAAAAAAAAATAAATAAAATAGCGTACATGACGTCAGCAATCCAGTTTCGTTTAGGACCTCGTCTCGTCTTATCTTATTCCAGTCGGTGTTGGTTTTCGCGAATTCTATTTCTGTCTATATAGAAAAATTTTTTGAAAGTTTAGACCGGGCCCCCAGAAAATACGGGCCCGGGGGGTATCCCCCTTTCCCTCCCCCCCCCTCTCGACAGGCCTGGTGGTGGCTGTCTTTTCTCAATAATGCGCCTGAAGAAAATCTGAAAGTTTCCGCACTAGCAACCAGAGCCGTAACGAGAGAGGGGGCTATGGGGGCTGAGCCCTACCTAACAGGCTTTCAGCCCCCCCCCTAAGATTTTCAAAAGTTTTTGTAAATTTACTGATAAATACAAACGAATGGTTTTTAACGATTTTTAAATTTCACATCATTAAAAATATCTCTCGTTTGGGGGGGGGGGGAATTTCTCATCATAATGGTTAGATTTCTATAAATACAGTTAATTATTTTACTGCTCTTGGTTGCATATAGCACCGGATTTTGGATTTTTCCCAGAATGCAAAACTACCGCTCTTCCTTTAATTCTGTTTCCCAGGCAACGATTTTGAGGGGGAGTAAAAACTTAAAACTTTCAGCGTGTTCATGTTTGCATTCAAAATGGCGGTGAACATTTTTAATATTTGCTGTAAGGAATGCTAATGTAAAAAATTTGAATTAAATTATGTTTTGTAAAAATGAAATCATCACAGGATCAAGTGACATGGTACGTCTCCATTTTTGTTTTACCTGACACATAAAGTTGTAACAGTAAAACAGTGTTGGAAAGGGTCCCCCACACGTAAATATTTAAACAAAGTTCAAACAATTATACTTTTGTGCTAGAATAGTTCATACATCCTTCAGATTAAAGGGTAAAAAAAATAGCCAAGGGGTTCTCTTTTAAACTGATCACCTTGTATAATATTTATATTTTGCTTTATTTAGATATTTAAAATGAAAAATAAATGCATTTTTCAGTAAATTTTCATTCCAAAGTTTCATAGTTAAATTTATTTTACTGATCTTTAATTGGATAGCATTTAATGTAATACAAAAGGTACAATTAACTAGTAACTGTACCTTATAAATTATTCTTGCACAAAAAAATGACTCTAACCGATATCCCGTACTGCATTCGCTCAAAATATCATTTGAATATTTTTCATGGAATCTCAATGAAAAAGTTATTAACATAATGAATGTTAAATATTTTTAAAATACTGTGTTTTGTGAAGCACATACTCTAGAAAAAAATATACAAACTGTAAAACAGTCTCTGTCTCCGCCCCCTCGATTACTAATACTTATATTTGGTCACCCCCCCCCCGAACTAGATTCTAAGCCCTACCTAACATTTCATCCTGGTTACGGCCCTGCTAGCAACTAGGAAAATGGACTTTATTTAGAAGGGATTATTTGTGGTATTTCTTTTGTGATGTTCTGGACAATATTTGTGCTATCTGTGATATTTCTTTCCTATAAAAACGAAAACAACCCCCACCCAATAATGCAAAATACTGTTAACCAATGTTTTTCTAATTCTCATATATGAATAACTTTGACTGGGCTCATGGTTGGAGGGTGTGACCAAACAAATTCTCGACAGATGACGCTATTCTTACCGTAAGGTGACCAAACGTTCCCCAATTTTCAGGGACAGTCCCCGATTTCAGAATGTTATACAACTTCTCCCCAAAATGTGAAGTAGCAATGGACTTTTGCGTGTGACGTCTTTGGCGGTATTTGATCCGCCACGTGCACGAGCTTGTGATGATAAGTTTCGGTTTCAGATTGTTTGTATCTTAAGGATTATTTAACACATTCTTCTAGACATCTACTTATAGAATGCGATACCGAAATCGACAGTATTTCCTTCCACGCTGCGAAAGGCAACAGCTAGATGTAAACATTAGTGCAATAATAATAATGCATGAGCAAAAATCCAAATTAACAGTTCAATGACGTCAAATGGAGCAAACATATGTCACGCAGTAGCTAGATTACAAAATAACAATAATCGATACACAAAAATGTAAGCTCTATCGGACTTTTCACAGCTTTAAAATATCTAATTCACAATACTTGGCTCCTTCATCGCCTATCTAAAAAATGTCACCATGCATTGGGTTAAAACACATTTAGCCATTTACTGTTTCAAAATCGGCTTTCATGATGACACCCAAAATATTTAGCAACCCTAAACAAAATAAATTTAATGACAAATACTGTTCGAACAAAGAAACATGATTTTCATTTAAAAGTCCAGAAATTTAATCAACACTACACTGAGTATGAAGAACAGTAAGGTTTGGGGCGGCGAAGCTGGCCGCCTTCGCGACTAGTTATAATTATTACAAAAGAATATTTGTCGTTAACAAATAATAACTAGAATATTTGTCGTTAACAAATAATAACTTTAGGTAAAATGGTTCTCTTTTCAATTTGAGTTTTTATTTAAAATACTATTAATCATTAAATGCTAACAGTAACACTAAGTAGTAATCAAAAAGATCGTTTTTTAAAAGGTGTGGAAAGTTTTTAATAAGTATTTGCATCATTTCAAATACAAGAAACTTAAAATTAACCCTATGAGGTATTATTTATACAGTGTTTGCATTAATGTAATAATTTTAGATTGCTATATTTCTTTTTATTAATAAAGTTTTGGATTTCAGCCTCGAACACAGAGGCCTCGCAAAAAATCCACTGTGAACAAAATAATTATTTCTTCCCAATTTTTTTTAAAAATAAACGATAAACATATTCATTTTATGAATGCTAATTATGATGTAGATGAATAAATATAAGCTTATTTGAGAAGAGCTTTGAATTTGTAAAATGTCCCCAGTTTTTGCTTGCCTTAGTGACGCCACTGGTTTGGGCACCAAACCTCAGTCTTAAATTTCAATTTATGAGAATTATTTTGATTTTTCAGCAACAAATTATATTTTGAAGTGATTAAAGATAGTTACAGTTGATATTTTTAACACCCATTTTTGAGATTTATACTCAAATTTTATGATCCTGGAAAAGCGGTGTTAAAAATATCAACAATATATTTTTAACACCCAATTTTGAGATTTATACTCAAATGTTATGAACCTAGAAAAGCGGTGTTAAAAATGTCAACAGAAATTATCTTTAAGGGGAGAAGAGACGTTCAATATTCAAAATTTTCAATTTTGAATGTTTACTTGTAATCATATTTAAAGTTGTTTAACACAAAATCATAGTTGTCTAGCATAATAGTTTGCATCTATATTGGAACTAAAAATTACAAGAATAATATTTTTAAATGAAAAATTGATATTATTTTGAAAAAATACGCCTTCTATTTTTTATTTCACGTGCATTCCAAATTAATAAAAAGTTATAATTTTTTAAATATACACTTGCAATATGTGTATGAACATATCAGCGCATTCCTTTTTATATGTGACAAGGGTAAGCTTTATAGAAAAAATAAATTCATGTGAGATGTAGTTTTTTTTTCAAATTTCCCTCCTATTGTTACATTTAAATTCCTATTTCTCGATTAAATAACCTTTGTTTGAAAATTTAATGCACAATTATGTTCATACATGCATTACAAGTGTACTCTAAAAAAATTACAGCTTTTTATGAATTTGTAATGCGCATGGGACATTTGAAAAAAATATTGAATGCGCATTTTTTCTCAAAGATGTTAATATTTTTTTATAAAAAGACTTAATTTTTTATTTTTAGTATTAATATAAACGTAAACCTTTGTTTTAAACAACTTTACATATACTTTGAGACTAAAAATTAAGAAATGACAGTTTTCAATTTTAAAGTCCCTTGTCCCCTTAAACAACCCTCCAAATCATAGTGTGTCTCTGGGAAAATCAAATTTAAGCTATTGTTTTTTGCTCAAAAATTTCAGTTGCTTGATAAATTGAATACGTCCCCAATTTCAGAACTTTTATCAATTTGTCCCCAAAATTTAAAACGACAATTTGGATACACATTTTAATCGAGGATATCGCCTCATTGGGTTCGAGGCTATAAAAGTCAAATGACGGTGGAAAACAAACAACCATTTCTCCATAGGCTTATGTGCTGGACTCCTGGTAATAAGCGCAAAATCAAAAAAATAATAATTATGCCTCTGTATTGTGCTGCGTACGAATGTTTCAATAACTCTCTGGAACCTGTACATGACTGCAAAAAGATATCTCTCCAAAGATTCCCATTAAAAAGTGCTAACATATTAAAACTTATACTGAGACAAGGCTATTTCAGCCACGTGTCGATGGAAAATATACACTTCAGCCAATCAGATTACAGGGCTACTCATCAACACAACCGAAAGGTCACGTGTTGGTGCAAAAATGACGTCACACCGATAAACCTCATTAAAACAATTATTTCTTCCCAATTTAAAAAGATATCAATCACGTTTCCTGTATTTTGTGAATGTTCAGGATGCTTTTGTTGAATAAATTAAAGTGACCATACGTCCTCGAAATTCGAGGACAGTCCCCAAATATAGATCTTTTTTTCATTTCGTTTCGTCCACGAAAATACTTTGACTTCTTGGGGACGCGAACAGTCCCCAAATTTAAAGATTTGTACTTTTCCCTGAAAGTTGCCGTTAAGTTTATTTCTTTCATAAAAAACCGCAGAAAAAGTAAATAAAACTACTAAAAGCGCCTTGTACTCAGAGAAACAATGAATTTCGATCTCCGAAAACGTTTGTTGTCATTGTGTGTGTAGCGTGTACAGACATTCAATAAAGTATTCGACTATGAGCCAAATTTCCCTTTTCAGTTTTATTAATGATTAATCACTTTTCACGAAGAATCATGTTTTAAATATGAAATTGACGTACGAAATTTTTCTTGCACTAGAATACCTTTTTTAGAGGGTTTACAAAGTTTCATGAAAAATTATCACAAAACTAGCCAATGTAAAAAGCAATGTCTTCTGAAAAATACAAATACTATGCCAAGAGTAAAATTTTGAATAAATTGCAATCTTTCAACATGATGTTCCTTTCATATTTCTGGTTTAAATAAATATTTCTGAATGAATGAAGTACTTCCATTAATTTATTAGAAATAAGAATACACAATTGATCTAAAAAGCTATTAGAGTTCATTTTTAAGTATCAAAGTCAGTCAAGATTTAAAGCATGGGTATACTGGTATACATGGTAATATGTTGTGTCCTCGAATAAGTCCTCAAAATTATTTTCTAGTGTCCCCAAGTTTTCCTTCGATTCCAGGACAATGCTTGATTTGTCCCCCAAATACTGTTTAGAAATATGGTCGCCTAAGGTAAGGTCATGGCTCACTGGGATCCACTTCCAATAGGTTCCGTCACGTCCCACTCCGTAAACAATAATTATTTTTCGAAAATATTGTGTTAAAAATATTAACTGAAATTACCTTTAATTTTTAAATTTTTAGGATGTCTCTTCATAGGAGCGTAGCCAAAGGGTGGCTCATGGGGCTGCAGCCACCCCCGAAATAAGTAAGCTTAAGATATGGATAAAATTACGTATGCGTGGATAAATTTAAAAGATCCCCTTGATAAAAGCTTCTTGGCATATGAATTTGAAAGTTAGTTTGAGAAATTTGATGTTCATCTACAGACCTAATCCAACTTAATATTTTTTCCAACTGCTCAAATTTTAACTCGATTTATGGATTTCTTTTTTATATTTTGTGATTCTTTAAAATCATTTTTATATGAGAACACTTTTAGGTAAAATAAAGGAGTCCATTTCCTCCCTTAAAAAAAGTTATTTCGATTTTTATAAATTAAATTGTTTTCTAATTTGTGAGTCTCAACCACCCCGAAAAAAAGCCTGGCTACGCTACTGCCTCTTCGTAAGCTGTACTATACACTGAAATAAACTTGATAAACATGCTTCAAGTATAGAATTTTCAGAAAAAAATAGAATATTTTGCTAAAGGCTTTGCTTTTCACAAAATTTTGCCGAGCGATTCTATGTTTAATTCTTTTTTCTAAAAGTGTCATAAAAAGTACAGAATTCTCGTTTATCACAGTTTGTAGTGCAACTTGTGGAGAGAAAGCCTGAATTCTTTCCGAGTTCCTGACTCAAAGGGTTAATTTTGGCTTATGTTCAAGGTTCAAGGGCTATGAAGTTGGTTTTTTATTTTCCAATTACACCCTTAGACATCAAGGGCGCTTCAGATAAAAGGAGTAGGGGGACATGTCCCCCTGCAGTGGCACAGAAAGGAAATAATCTTAACACAATACTAAAAATATGTCCCTTAGCAGTAGCAAATGAGAAAAACATTGAATTTATAAAATGTCCCAATTTTTTCTTTCAGAATTGGGGACACAACGTTGAATTGTTCCTTCTGAAGGTGACCAGATTTTTGTAGTCAGAATCGGGGACATGTTCCCGATTCTGAGAACAAAACTGGGGAAATTTATAATTAATGCAATAATTAACAGTAATTTAATTGAAAAACAATGCAATAATTAAAAATTGTCCCCAGCTCCATTTTTACATTCAGGGGACAATTTGAAAAACGTCCTGAAAATGGGGACTGTCCCCGGAAAATGGGGACGTTTGGTCACCTTACGCCTTCTTAAAGGGTAGGGTACGTCCTAAGGTAAGGTGAAAAGATTTTTGAACATAGAATCGAGGACATCCCCCCCGATTCTATGTTCAAAAATCTCGTCACCTTACCCTACTTCTTTCTTCGAAAATCTGGTTACCTTAATTTAATAACGGTTGTTTTTTTTTTCTTTTTTTTTTTTTTTTACATAACTAGGAGCGAAGGCCCCCAGACTCGCTACGCTCGCTTTTCGTATGAGGCATTCGGCCCCTAATCAGGCTTATTCGTTAAAAAAACATAATTTCAACAGACAAAACCCAAAGATTGGATCAAGTAGAATGTTACTGAGCTACACATTGCTTGGTTCTTGCATCGAAGATATTTTGTTATGGGAATCCGTGTTGTATGGGTCCTGAGCTATACTCCAACTGGAGTGCGGACTCCGCTTATAATCGCGGGAAAAATTATTTGCACTCCTCAGAAACACAATGATATTTAATGTTGCCATTCAAAAGTTATATTAAGTAGGAGCTAAATAGTAATAAAATCAGAACATCTGTTTCAGCTGTATTTTTAATACTGTAAAACCTATTGGACACCTTGCGAATTTGCCACCCATGGCGATTTTTCATTATTTGGCGACTTGCGTACATGTAAAGTTAATAAAAGCTACGGAACAGATAGAATAGCCTGCCACCAATGACGACTTTTCATTATTTGGCGATTTACACATGCTCACAGCCTATATTTAATGTTCATTTAAGGTTACCGGAAAACCGTAATCTATATTTTCATTTACATAATCGTTTGCAGATTGGCGTACTTAGCACCACGAATTACAAGATCTCGTCGCGCTCGCAAATATCCAAAGTGTACTATAACTGCTATAATGACATAGTTAACGCCGCCAAATATTTCTACTGGTAGCAAATAATTCAGCTGGATGAGAACCGGCTTTAAAATAATCTGCATTTTAATTATTTTTCATTTTCAAGATATTGTTACAAATTTTCGGGGCAACCCGCTGCTCTGGGGCTTAAAATAGTTAAAAATTTGTATTCAACGTTTCAAATAGATAAATTTTGCTTTTTGTTGCATCAAAATCGGCCAATTAGAACCGGAGATACGGAGGTTTTGCTTTCCCATATTTTTTTTCTATGGGGCTTCTAGAAATCTCGAGAAATATTGGTCCTAGGGCTTAGATCTCTTCACTTTTGAGGACTTATTTTTGGCGCCAAATTTGTCGATATTTCGCCAAAAGTCGCCAAGCTTGGCGACATTTTGGTCATTTGGCGCGATTTTCCCAATGGGGCCTGGAAGTTGTTTTTCTTGCATTAAAAAGGCATAATAACCTAACATTTCTCTTCTATGATGTAATCAAAAGTCCCGCTTTATCTGGAATCTTCGAGAGATATACTTTTCTAGAAGCTGCTCGCAGTTTCTGCCTCCTCTATAAATTCCCCAGAGCGTTGCCCCGACAGTTCAGTGCGAGTTGAACGCTCAATGTGTGAAGAGCTGTCAGTGAGAGTACGCTTGCTTTGTGAATTGATAGTTATATAGAAGCCGTGTTTAAGGGCGATATTCAAGTGAAACGCGCGCGATCGAGTTCGAATCGAATGTTTTTCAGTCCCCAGTTTCCAGTTCAGTCCCCAGAATGCTTCCAATGAACAAACCTATCGCGCTGTCACGTGATCAAAACACGATTGGTTTGTTTCAGTTGAATAAGAAACATGGATATATTTCGAAGTTTCCCCTGTTCGACGCGAAAAACGTTCGAATTGTGTTTCACTTGAATCTCGCCCTTAGCTTGCTTTACGAAGCTGTTTTCAAAGTGCTGTGTGTAAATTCTTCATTGCTGTGTCTTAAGGGATTGTGTACGATATCTCTTGAATATTTTCACTGAATTTTTGCCTGTGACTTATTTTGTGTGAGAAATACAGCATTTGTGAGAGCTTCTGATCTAAGAGAACTGTTAGAAGCACATTACTGTTTAATTGTGCTTGTGAATTTTGTATAGCTGATTATTCCACGAAGTTCTAGAAGCAATAAAGTTATATTCCATCCTGACCAGTGGACTTTTTACCAGCACGTTCTACACCAACTGGACTTTAGAACGACGAACCCCGGAAACAAGAAGAGCAGTTCCGCAACAATATTAGTTATTCTGTTTTCGAAAAACGAATAATCGCTCATTCTAAACTCCTGTTGCCTAAGCGAACTTACTATTTGAAAATTGTCAACTTTGTGCAACACATTTTGAGTTACTTATTTCATATAGTTTTTATTTTGGCGTAAAATGGGCGTAATTCTAACTCATGTTTGTAAATTTCACGCGATTCTAGATACTTGGAAACTCTTTGTTGCAAAGGAATGAATGATTTTATGCCAAATCTGGCAACCATTCGGTTTATTTTTTCAGTTTTTTATTAATATCTTCTAAAATAATTCGATTTTCGAAATTTAAATCAGCTTAGCAGGTTCCTCGGAATTTTTCGAATCTGTGGACACCTTAGTCGAAACTCAAATCCCTACGGTTTAGGAGGAGTTTGGTCAACAAGCTTTGACGGCGACAGCGGCCTTTACTTTTTTTTAGAATAGAGAGATAATAGATTCAAAATTTTTATGTCACTCAAGCGTGGATACTCTACTGGTAAGATTACCATACTCCTCGAAATTTGAAGACAGTCCCCAAATATAGATCTTTTTTTCATTTTGTCTCCAAATATAAAGATTTGTACTTTTTTCCCTGAAAAGATTTTTTTTTATATGATTTTTTTTCTGAAAAGATCACAGGTTAAAATTCTCTGTGGACTGCAAATTCCGCAAATGAAAGTCGCAAACTTCCCCCCTCTGGTTTTCAAGGTCGCTTCAACTGTGAGCGCGCTCGCGGGAGGGAGGAATTTCTTCTGGCGTCCTGAAAGAGAGAAGGGGAGAGAGGTGGAGATTAAGGTGATAATACGTCCTCGAAATTCGAGGACAGTCCCCAAATATAGATCTTTTTTTCATTTCGTCCTCGAAAATACTTGACTTCTTGGGGTCGCGAAAAGTCCCCAAATTTAAGGATTTGTACTTTTACCCTGAAAGTTTCCGTTTAGTTTATTTCTTTCAGAAAAAACTGAAGAAATAAGAAAAATAAACCTACTAAAAGCGCCATCTACTGAGAGAAACAATGAAATTCGATCTCTGAAAACGTTTGTTGTCATTGTGTGTGTAGCGTATACAGACATTCAATAAAGTATCCGAATATGAGCCAAATTTCCCATTTCAGTTTTGTTAATGATTAATCACTTTTCATGAAGAACCATCCCAGCAAACACACACAAGTTCTCTGGGATGCTTTAAATATGAAACTAATGTACGAAAATTTTCTTGCACTCGAATACTTTTTTTTAGAGGGTGTACAAAGTTTCATGACAAATTATCACAAAATGATCCAGTGTAAAAAGCAATGTTTTCTGAAAAATATAAATACTATTCCAAGAGTTTAATTTTGAATAAATTGCAATATTTCAACATGATGTTCTTTTCATATTTCTTGTTTAAAGAAATATTTATAAATGAATGCAATACTTCCATTAATTTATTAGAAATAAGAATACAGAATTGATATAAAAAGCTATTAGAGTTCATTTTTTTTTCAAAAAATCAAAAATTATATCAAAATCAGTCAAGATTTAAAGTATGGGTATACTGGTATACATTGTACTATGTTGCGTCCTGGAATAAGTCCCCAAAAATATTTTCTAGTGTCCCCAAGTTTTCCTTGGATTCGAGGATAATGTTTGATGTGTCCCCAAAATACTGTTTAGAAATATGGTTGCCTTATCTACTGGTTGCTCTTCTGTTTCCGATTGTTTACCAAACTCAATGTCAGATTCTGCTAGCTTTCTAGGCATTTTACTAGATCTCCGACGTTACGGAAGATTTGTGTTTGTTGAATTTTGCGAATTTGTTAATTCCTGTCTATAACGAACGAATGGAACGAGTCAACAAACTGGTCTTTTTGCAGTGTTTTATATTGTATCAATGATAATAACTAATTTTTATTAGTGTTTTCTATACCTCTTTCGTTTACCTTTAATATATATATATTCTTGAATCAAATATTAAATTTTTGTATCATGGATGTCGCTGAATTGTTAAATTACAAACCATCTAAAGAGCCTAAGCGAGGTTCAGCTGATGATGATTTGGATGGAGTTGAAGCAAGGCCGCGATCTAAAAGATTATCCAGTGTTCCAGAATCAGCACATCATGAGCGAAGACCACCCAAAATGCAGAAAACAATGGATGAAAACAAAGAAAACCTAAAGCAAGATACAGAACCTGAAATACAAATGCCAGAAGATGAAAATGAAAGTGGTGTGTTAGACGAGGTTAGTCTGAAAAAACTGCTTCTCGCATTTGAAAAGAAAGTTCTTAAAAATCAAGAACTTCGCATCAAGTTTCCAGATCAGCCTGAAAAATTTATGGATTCTGAAATCGAATTAAACGACATTATTCTAGAAATGCATATTATTGCTACACAGCCAGATTTGTATCACATTCTTGTTGAATTAAACTCTGTGTCCAGCATTTTGGGACTGTTGACACATGATAACACTGATATATCTATTGCAGTTGTTGACTTATTGCAAGAAATGACTGATGTTGACACTTTGAATGAGAGTGAGGAAGGTGCAAGTACGCTGATTAATGCCATGCTAGATGCTCAGGTAATTGCCTTACTTGTGCAAAATCTCGAGCGACTGGATGAGTCTGTCAAAGAAGAAGGTGAAGGCGTTCATAATACACTGGGTATTATTGAAAATCTTGCAGAGTTTAAAGTTGATATGTGTATCGATGCCACTCAACAAGGCTTAATGCAGTGGATTTTAAAAAGGATAAAAGCCAAAATGCCTTTTGATGCCAACAAATTGTACTGCAGTGAAATTTTATCCATTCTTCTCCAACATCACGATGAAAACAGGCAGCATTTAGGTGAAATTGAAGGTATAGATGTTCTGCTACAGCAGTTAGCTTACTTCAAAAGACACGATCCTTCAAGCTCTGAAGAGCATGAGATGATGGAAAACCTCTTTGACTGTCTGTGTTCATCCCTTATGTGTGCTGCTAATAGGGAGAAATTTTTGAAAGGTGAAGGTCTACAGCTGATGAATCTTATGTTAAGAGAAAAGAAAATGTCTAGAAGTGGCGCGTTAAAAGTGCTTGATCATGCCATGTCTAATGCTGAGGGTGCCGATAATTGCAACAAGTTTGTGGATATTTTGGGTCTTAGGTCTATTTTCCCCCTTTTTATGAAAACCCCTAAGAAAAATTGGAAGAAAGGTTTGTCAGTTGAACAGCACGAAGAACATGTATGCTCCATCATTGCGTCAATGTTGAAAAACTGTAAAGGTACGCAAAGGCAAAGACTCTTGAATAAATTCACTGAAAACGATCATGAAAAGGTTGATCGATTGATGGAGCTCCATTTTAAATATCTAGATAAAGTTCATTACATTGATCTTCAGATAGAAAAAGAGAAATCAAAGCTTGAGGATGACGAACTCGATGCAACCATGGAAGAAGAGTTTTATCTGAGGCGCTTGGAAGGAGGCTTGTTTACTTTGCAGTTAATCGACTATATCATGGTTGACATTTGCTGCTCTGGACCTCCCTCCATAAAGCAGAGAGTTCTCCAGATTCTGAATTTGCGTGGCGGATCCATTAAAACTATTAGAAATGTCATGCGTGAATATGCTGGAAATATGGGGGATGCCAATGATGCATCCATAAGGGAAGCTGAACAGCAAAGACTGTTACAGTTTGTGGACCGCTTTTAAATGTTATCATGGAATGTCCGATAGTTTTCTAATGAGAAAACTTTTTTAAATAGATGAAAAGGCTTTTTATTTTTCCCTTTTCTTTCGTGGTACTGTAACAATATATTCTTGTGATAAAGCAAACTTATCTCCATGCTGTTTCATTGTCACAACGAGAAAAAAGTATAGATATGTCTATTATAGCAACCTTTTATTACAAGCAATCAGTACTGGCTATAAGATAGCTGATGTCACAGGCAAGCTCATTTTCGACACCCTTTTTTAAATATGTCAGCTCATTTATAAATAGCCCTTATTTAAGAAGAACCCGGATTTAATTAAAAAATTGGAAATACTTCGGTGATACAGTGGGACATCTATGGCATTCAGGAAATCTTCCAAAAAATTCCATGTCTTTTTTTTTTTAAAACAATATCTTATATATAATAAAATCCGAGTGTAAACATTGTATGTAGCTAGGTTTGTAGGTAGGTTTGTGACCTCCGATCTTCTTGCGCGCGTCTCTCGATCGCATTGTGCTGAGACGGTTGGTCGCAGACCTACCGAATTTTGCATACGGCTTCACTAGGACAGATACTAACACGCCTCGGAGCGATTTTTTCGAAATTCGAATTAGAAAAGGTTTTATTTTATGTTTTGTCCGATTTTTAGCGATTTTTCTCGCTTAATACGTAATAACGCCGGTAATTACACTCGCAAAAAAACGAAATTTACATCATCGGATAGAGGAGAAAATTTTCTTTTAAAAATTGTTTGTTCGGATTCTGTGTAACATATTTTGCCGATTTTTGGGGAATTTTTAAAAATAATTTCTCTTTTGACGAAGTTTGCGTAAAATAATTTTAAAACCGTTGCATCTTTAATTCTATCCGTCATAACTTTTTTATATTGTGGCTAAAGACGGAGCATACAATTCGCCCACTTTTAAAAGAAGAACGGAGGAAAAATATAAATTAGGAGATTTTTTACGAATTTTTATGTAAAGAAGGATTTTTATTTCAAAAAGAGCTGCTTCAAGATTTCGGTATGATATCTTCCGCTATGGTTGTCTTGGGAACAGTAACAATGAATAAAATTGCCAGTTGAAAAAAATAAATAAAATTACTTTAAAATAACTGATTTTCGCATGCGAAATCTACATCATTTTCGTGTAACGAGTTTAAAACCCCTTTCGAAACTCAATCAGAATAATGGAGTCACACGCACCTACGAAATAATTCCATGTTTTATATTACGTTGCCAGAAAAAGAAATGAATGCTGTTTTTTAAACAATGAATTACCCAGCATTATTTTCGATTGAGTTTTTAAACGGGACACATTTTCGAATTGCAAAAAATATTTTGCGGAGCTAAATACGTCAATCTGACAAGAATTGTGCATAAAAATGTATGGAAAGCTGTTTTAATGGCAACGATAAAGTGAAACGATTATCGTTTATGCTAATGCGTAAATTGCAAAGAATCGCCAAACAATAAAAGACTACATTCGTAGCAAATATCTAAACCGTTTCTTTAAATTAAGCATTAAAGATGGAAAAACGAAAATATATTGGTATCAGTAAAAGAAAGTATAAGTAATAGTTAGTAGATATGCTAGGGCAATATTGATCAAAGCACAATATACTGCATTAATAAATACTTCGTGAAACTATTCGTTTTTCAACAGCCGTCTAACATCACAGCTAACTAAACATTAAATAATTTTAAGTCGCGTTAATATATCCTGCGGTAGTTTCCACAGAAAACACAGTATCTGAACTTTTTTTTTCTTGGAGATTCTGTTTTGTCACAAGTAGTTATGGTCACATTTTAGGAAAATTTTCTCCTCTTGCTTTGCGAAGAGCGGGTACACAACTATTTAATTATAAAATAAAACGGTTCTCCACATCATGTAGTATCTAAGGTATTAATGGCATAACTTAAATCTAAAAAAGAGTATGATGCAGAAATGAGACATTTTGAAAATTAGGAATTTTCACTGCAAACCGTAACGCTTTTTTCTTTTCTGATCGTGAATGACACCGACACAGTTTTTTCCGTCATGATATTAACGATGGTCACAGGTCAGTACTTATACTAACTTTACGAATAACTAATGAGTACTTTTACGCCAAGAGTCAAGTCATTTTGTTTATTTTTAGATTCCAAACCATTGGAATCAATTCGAATTATAGATGTAAGAAATATTTTCGTTCCCTGCCGTGCGGAGAACTGGCATGCAGCTAGTGTAGATTATATAGTTAGTCATGGTCATGCTCCAAATTTCGTATCTGCCAACTTAAGATCAATCTTTTTACATCCTTTTGGTAAATAAATATTTTCTTTAGTACTTCTTTATTACATCTTGAAGCAATGACAAAGTACAAACAATTTATTTTTATAAATTTCTTGAATTTTAAATGCTTTTGAAAGTTTGAATGTTAAGCTAAGAAATTGTCACACAAATTCTGTGATTTAAAAAAGGATTGATTTGTTAGATTGACTGTGAAAAATTTTTCATCTTTGTGTATTCCCATCACTGATGGTAGTATAACTGCTTTTTAACGAATAAAGTGCTGTTATATCAAGAATTATTTTTGCGAATTATAAAATTTTTCTATTGACTTCCACCTCCCCAGCTCGAGTAATCTTTCTTAGAAAAATTCTTTTAACATTCCAAAGTCAATAAAAGCATACAAAGAATATAATAATGAAGAAGCTACGAAAGCATGGGTTGATGCAGATGAAAATTGGGTCCATTTTCTAGCCTCTTCGTAAATTTACAATTTATTAAAATAGCCCCTTCTCAGAAATACAGTAGGTTAAAATGGTCCTTCTCATTGGCATTTTACCCTATATTTTAATCTGTTTTATCAATTATTTTAACAAAAAGAGTGATTTTTATTAAAAATTGGTATGGAAATTCGTAAAAATAACCAATTTTCACAAAATTGGGACCCTGAAAAAAATCCTGTGTTGATCCCTTTGAAAAGGGGCTCACCAGACCATGGGCACATGGGCAGTCCAACCTTAGATATTTAAGAAAAAAATTGGTTCCCTCCTTCTAAGATCGTGCTTTGATGGTGCCTGGGCAGCTGCCTGAGTTGCTAGTACCTTGAGGCAGCACTGCAAGCAGTGTACAGAACAAACACAGCTATTTGTATTTTTTGCACTTTATATCATATCCATATTGCAGAGATGTTATAATGTCTTTACTCATTTCCAAATAGGACTCAGAAATCTGAATAAGAAAACTTAAACATTTAAATGAGTCTTGGGATAGAAGCCAGCGTGATGCCTTATAATGCTAACCTTGTGTTCATAAACTCATCAACCTGTGTCATTAGTTTTCGTAAAAAACTAGAACAGGTGTGATTAAATGGTCCTAGTTTGTATAGAATTTAAGAACAAATTAGTTTGTTCAGTTTCATTGCCTGTGTTTGTTTATTTGAATGCCTTCAGAGGAACTATAAGCGAACTATCAAAATCTGAATCAACTGGCTCCTGTCACTGTTGAATTAGATTTTCACTACACTCAATTCATGTTAAGAATGATGATCAACCAGTTTAGGTTTAAAAATTGAGCATATAAGATAAGGATGCACCGGATAGTTACAGTAAATATCCGATATCCGGCTGATTTTTCACTATCCGAATCACAATCACCGGATATCCAGTGATACTATCCGGTACTACATAAGCTCTATCAATAGTCCACAGAGTCTGTATTTTCTAAATAAAAATCCTTCATTAATAGTTTCTTCTTAATATTATTACTACACACAATTAAAAATTGTTTAAAATACTTTAACGTGATATCCTTTGGAATTTTAAACAACCAGTGAAAATAGCAGTTTTCGTTTGAAGTTAATTAGAAACCAGATCTTAGTAGCTTTACTGTAAGATTTTAAATTGTTTTAAGTTAAAAACATATACCATAAAACCTGGGTGGAAACCCAGAGCCCCTTTTCAGTTACCTGTCATGACCGTACTCATTGCAAAAAAGCTCTCTGCTTTCTTCATCATTGCTGCTGATGTCCCGTTCTTTGCTCAGGCAGGGCCGGCCCAAGGGTGGTGCGAATGTAGGCGATCGCCTAAGGCTCCACTCCTGGGCCATTTTATTGCTATCTCATAAGACGTGATAGAGAAGAGGCCCCGCTCTTGTGCTTCACCTGGGGCCCCGCATGCCCCTCGGGCCGTCTCTGGCCCAGGATCATGTGGTGCCATCGTTCGAGGTATAAGCTACGTCATCAACAACTTTCTTTTTTATTTGTTTTATTAAATTTTATGTTTATTTTGTAGATGTGCCTGCAGTTTCTTCTTTACAAATTAAATCTATTCTTTCAATTCTTTTAGTCATATTTGGTTTCATTGCTATTATAATTTTATTTTTATTGATGGATTGAGCTATTTTTTATGCCTGCTCCTCTGCATTATATGATGGCAATGTTGTATTTGCTTTTTTTCTGGTTGCCTATTATCAATTTTCTGAAGTTTCTTAGGTCTATTTTTAAAAAGTTTCGGCACAAGATTATTAGGATAACCAGAATGTTTACATTCTTTTTTAATGAACACAATTTCATCAATTAATAAAGTATTGGAGCATATTTTGATGGTGCAGTTCATATATCATTGGATTGCAACAATTTTATAATTACAGCGATTTTGCGTTAAGTCGAATTCCTGGGAACCGATGAAAAACATCGACTTATCGTAAGTTCACTTAATCAAATAATCTTATCCGCATTTGATCAGACTGGTCGACACAGCTGGACCTATCACGAAATCACTGTATATGGATTTTCCAAGTTATAGTTGACAATTTCATTAATGGTTTGTTGGTTTTCTGTATATGATAGCCACTGATCTAAACCTACTGAACTGGATTGATGACTCCGCCGTCCCTGTCGTCTGCTATGCTTGGTACCACATCACATCTTTACTAAGAAATCTTCCTACGCATGCTCATATAGTGCAATACTGGGCATGGCAAACGGGCAATAAACTTGCCTGTTCCTTTGCAACATATTTAGTATTTTTATAGGGATAAATTACATACAATCATTATATAGCTTATGTTTCATCTCTTATATATATATTTTTAAATCTTCTCAACTTAAGTTTTTTTTTTTGTTAAAAAGTAAAATGAATAAATCACGATTATTTTTTGTACCAGAATATAATATTATACAACTTATAAATAAAACTGATTAAATAATTCAAAAGGGAAAATTTAAAAAATAATTTCACAGAAAACTAAAGCTCATATGTTCAATACAAAGCAATAGTGCATGAAAAAATGTAAAATAAATTATCTGTGAAACATAATTTTTCTCTCTTTTGACCACAGAGTGGTACAATTGAATGCAGAGCAACTGATACGCATTGTCAATAAACTTAAAAATTTTATTTTATAAAATATTTAAATAAATATACCACATTGTACTGGCCAACTTAGTAAAGAATAGAAGTTCTCAGTCCAGTTAATAAGTATAGATCAGTGTATGAAACACTCTTTTTGCATCAAAGAGTCTTCTGCATCTGGGCAATCCAGTAAAGAGTCGTATTCAAACATAACAATTCGTTTCTTCAAGTCAAATATAATAATGGCCGTAAATTGGACTAATTCATTACCCTTTCTTGACCACCAGTCAAAGGTTACTATTCTCCCCTAGTGGTCGATTGTCAACTGCCATTTTTGTCAAGAGGGTGGAACTTCATGACCACTGTGAACCCTTGTCCCCTTATTCCACTCTGGAATTTTCTACTGTCACAGTAATTTTAATCATTGTCGGGTGTGCAATGATCAGGAAAACTGAGCAAGCTTTCTTTCTCAATTTCTGTAGCCACGCTGCACACAGAGAGAAATGCACATTAGGGTGGAACGAAAATGGCCATTAATTTTTTTATTTTTATTTTTTTTTTAAGTTTGTAAAAAAAAAAAATAAAAAGTTGTAAAATGGGTAAAATATTTTTTTTAGATTTTAGTTTAGTAATAGCGGGGAAAAGTTTCCTTTTAGGTTAAAAAGGAATTTTTTAAAAACCTGAAAATTACAGACTTTGATAAAATATATTTTATGCCTTATTCCTCCATATAATGTTACAAAAAAAAGGGCAAAATACATATATAAACATTAGAATTAGAAAAAATTATTAATTACAAAATATAATAATATTAAATAAATTTTTTATAATGTCAAATTTTGTACTCTACCAATTGTACCTATTTCTGTATCTTCAATGAATACAAATGCTATAGATGTAAAATGTTTGTTTCTACTTCATTGACACACAGAACTGTTTTTTATATATATATATAATTATTAAATTTTGAAACATTCTGATGTGAGTCAATTTTTGCTTTTATGTATCCTCTTGCAATGGAACCACAGACATCTTGAACCGATTCTGTCACCAGTCTTGCATCACTTTCTACTGTTTGCGTGTGACAAAGAAGCCGCAGAAAGTCGATAACTGCGTCCACTTTATTCTTTGGTCCAGCTTCAGATGCTTTCCATATAAATATTTCAGAGAGGCACTGGAAACATGTTTTAACAAGTGGTGTTCAGTTACGTCATTTTCAGACCATAAAATCATGTGGATGTAATCCTTTGCATCAAATTTCTACTTTGGAATTTTAAGCTTCCTGACTTTGCGTCTTCTTTGTTCTTGCCTTCAAAATATGTTTTGAATCAAAAATTTTTTTTAATGTACGTTCATCACATAACATGAAAAAAAGATTTTTCAGAGCCGCAAAATACTCATTCCTTTGAATAATCGGGTCTATAACATTCTTGAGATCGCCAGAAAGATAGCGTGAATATGAGATACAGTTAAACAAATGTTTGAAACCACAAGTAGATGAAGATTTTAACTTAAACGTCACAGGCGAGTACACTTTCACAACATACTCAGTCATTTAACATTTTCAGTTGCCATATACAATCTAAGCTTCGGTTAACTATTGTCGACCACCTGGAGTGAGCAAGTTTCCCAGGTATTTTTAAGGTAAAACTAATGAGCAATTTCCCCTTAATACAGTGATACACATATCCAATAAATACTTCTGATCTAAACTTAAATCAGTTTTCTCCAACTACAAAGGAAAGTTATTTTCAATTGGCAAGAAAGTAACCATACGGAAGGATTAGCACAGTTTTATAGCTTCGGACTAATCGTCTTTAAACTGATTGGATCCCTTCTTTTCACTATCTAAATGACAAAAAAATGTGTCCCAGTTGTAACTCTTTACCAAGGAAGAAAAAATTAATCATTGTAAACATCTTATTTCCTTTTCCTTCAAAGAAATTGCACCATTATTGTGTTTAGTGTGTACAACGTGAGGGAAGCAGTGAAGTAGCTTCCATCACGTAGCAGTGATGTCTTGATAGTAGTATAGTATGTGCTGATATCTTTTTCTTCCCCTTTTTACTTCCTTGTACGGAGTATAAGGAAGTAATGTGATCCCAAAAAATTTCGGGGACCGAATTTCGACGAAAACCGATTTTGACTACCTCTAAATTTAATTTTAAGAATTTTTTCAATGTATCTCATCGTAAGATAACATGCACCATCATATAAATGATCTGCAACTCATTTTGACCAATGGCGAGTCTATTTTGGACAGTTTTTCCATGCCGTCTGTATGTACGTGCGTTCTTTCGTACATACGTATGTATGTAACTCGCATTTCTCAAAAACTATTGATCATACAATGTTCAAATTTTTTATTTAGGATTGTTGTAACATATAATTATGCACCTCCCCTTTCGGTCTCATTCGACTGAATAGTGTATCTACACTACAGGGCTGTCCAAAAGATTCGAAATACATTACTCTTACAGGCTGAAATTCATTAAACTCGCATATCTCAAAAACTATTGGTCGTAGAAAGTTGAAACTTTATATTTAGGATTGTTGAATTGTTGCAACATCTAGCTGTGCACCTCCCCTTTCAGTCCCATTCAACTATATAATTTATCTACAGGGCCGCCCAAAAGAGTTTAAATACATTACGCTCTATGAGCAGAGATTCATTAAAGCGTATTTTAGAGGTATTATGCTACTTCAAACGACTCAGAAGTGATATATGCTGTTAAGGGTTACAAAAGGTATGTATGTATGTAATTCGCATATCTTAAAATCTATTGGTCCTAGAATGTTGAAACTTTATATTTAGGATTGTGCTAGCATCTAGTTGTGCACCTCCCCTTGTGGTTCCAATCGACTGGATAGTTTATCTAGAGGACCGCCCAAAAGATTCGAAATACATTATGCTCTATAGGCCGAAACTCATTAAACCCGCATATCTTAAAAAACTATTAGATGTAGAATGTTGAAACTTTATATTCAGGATTGTTGTGACATCTAGTTGTGCACCTGCTCGTACGGTTTATTGATCATGCCCACTCCATATTATTCTCTCCTCCAAACTCCCCCTAATTTTAAAGTTCCTATGCCGCTGACTGTGCATCTCTTTTTTTATTGCAATCGACTGGGTAGTTTACAGGGACAGCCAAATGACTTTAAATACATTAAGATGTATGATACATTCAATTCATTGACAGTCGGTGGTCAATTACTACTTTGGCGCTCACAAACTATCTCAAACTTGTCGGCTTTTGGTGAAATATCGCCAAATGAAGTGTCAGAAGGAAATCTTTCAAATTGAACCCCAGCTTGGCGATATCGAAATATTTGGCTAGAAATCGCTAAACCTATTACTGCAGTATTTTAGCTCTTTGAAACAAAATAAGTTTAGATGAAGTGGGCCAAAAATATTTTTGATTTAATAAGACGTGCAAGGAAGTCATGTGTTGTGCACATCAGATTTTTTACTTCCTTGTACAGAGTATAAGGAAGTAATGTCATCCCAAAAAATTTCAGGGGCCAGATTTCAACGAAAACACTGATTTTGACTACCTCTAAATTTACTTTTAAGAATTTTTCCGATGCATCTCATGGAGGCATCTCAGCTTGCACATTCAAATAATGCGTCTGCAACCCATTTTGACCGACTGAGAGTCTATTTTGACCAGTTTTTCCAAGCCATCTGTATGTATGTATGTAACTCGCATATCTCAAAAACTATTGGTCGTAGAATGTTGAAACTATATATTTAGAATGGAGTTTTGGTAGGTTTTCTCCAGATGTGACATGAATACAGGTTAGAACTAAAGCTTGAGATTAGCGGTCGCCAGATCGCCAGTGGCGACTGTGGAATTATTCCTGGCGACTGCAAAACAGTCTGTCAGTCGCCAAAATTGGCGACCTGCAAAATTTACTCAGCAAGCAACCCCCCCTCCCCCCTCGTTTCCATCCCCGTAACAAAAGTCGGCGCTGTATGTCCGAGCAAAGTAAAGCAAAGCAGTTGAAAAAACGTCTAAAATTGATGATACGCAAAATTTACTTAGTCCCCCCCACCCTCGGTCTCGTAGGAAAAGCTGAATGTCAGCGCTATATGGACAAGCAGTGGAGAAAGGGTTGCAGACGTCTATGGGAGGGGAAGAAAGGGGAGGAGCTCATCATAACTGATAACATACATGTAACATTTGGGGGGGGGGTAAGGAACGCACCGGAACAGAATACTCAGGGTCCCTCTCTGTGACCTGACCCGTTGGTTGACCTTGACCCTTCGCACCATCTCATTATTTTATTACATATCCACATCGACATTCCAGTACGCAGAGAGGCATATCCGTGGGACATTACACGTGGTCGCAAAAATCTGAACAAAAGTATTATTCTAATTATAATTTGTTACAATTTCTACAATAGACGACCGTAATAAAAGGAGAAGAGTGAAAAGGACTTTTATTTAAAACTAAATTTGATATTTGCCTACTGATACAATATATGACTGTATGTGAAAGATGCATTAAGTATCTCATTAATAAGACATTGTACTGAAGGAACGAAGCTAATATTTTTCTAAATTTAGTACTCCCCTTTGTATATTTTCCGTCGTTTGACTCAGTCAGGGTCCAGTCAACTTAAGAGCAATCGATTATATTTTTAAAAAATTTCATGTGATCTTTACTATGACCCTTCTAAAACTGTAGACGGGAAGCACGTGCGTTTTTTTAATTATTATTATTAACTTGAAAACAATAAACAAACCCACTGCTTTTGAAAGGTCGATGAAGAGGTTGGCATTCTTTGCATCCTGATTTACGCTACAGCAGATCGAAAACTACCACGCAAGATGCTTTATTTAAAACTAACAAAAACGTTATTTTGTACATTCGAATACGCAAATAAAAACTAGTGTCATAAACATACCGTTTTCAGTTTTAAATAAATCTAATTTCAGCTGCTTTCATATTATTACGTTTTTCCTTTTGCAAGAGTTTTGGCATCTCTACAATAGCGCGAGAGGGAGGGGAAAGAGAAACAGACAAAACACTTGATTTTGTTTTATTTTGTAATCACTGGTAAAAGCGCTCGCTCTTCAAAGCTTAAATAAACAGATCTCCTTGCCTTTAGAATTCCATTAATCAGCGTTACAGCTGTCCGAGAAGAGAGAAGTGTTTCTCTCCCCCCCCCCCCCCTCCTGTTCACACTTCAAGCTTTTTTTTTTTTTTTTTCTGTCCAGTTCCATTTTAATGACAGGAAATTTCTCTGTAGATTATACGAATAGAAGGCATTTTTGGTCGGCCGAAGCGAAAACGTATCCCCCCCCCATATGGGCGCCGGCAGCAGGCTCCCCCCTGGATTTTTGTATGCAGTGTTTTTAGTTGCTTTTTTGCTCTTTCCAACATGGTAACCATACGTTGAAGTAGTCTTCCCCCCCCCGGAAATATTCTGCCGGCGCCCATGCCCCCCCCCCCCTCAAAAATTTCTCCCTGTTTTAAGTTATTTCTTTTATATGATTCACCTTTGTAAATTGAACCCTTAGTATGTGTAACGTTCGTTAAAAAATGTTTTACATAATCAGACACTTGATTATTTGAAAGTGGAAACCTTGAAAATGGGCTGTTTGAGTAGCACATGCTTACGATTTCCCCATCTTAAAATGCATCTGATTTTCCTTAAAATTTGATAAGATGCTTAGTGGTTTTTTTTTTTTAAATAGGAGGTTGGGGAGCTACTACCTTAAGTAAAATAACCGTTTGTTAGCTTCTTGCAAGTCCAAAATTAGTAAATTAGGAGGAAGCGTACTGTCGATATTAATAAAAGAAAGAGGATCAAGGGCCCCAATTTTCTATTAAGTCCCAATTCCTTTTCCCTCCATAAATTCCATGAATGAAAGGAGAGATAAATTAAATAAATAGTACTTTATTATGTGTACACCATAAGTTGAGAAAATGGTCTGCAATACTATATATATTATCTAACCTCCAGTTTCTTACTTAAAAAAAAAAAAACAAAAAAAAAAACCTTTTTTTTTTTTTTTAAACTTAGGCTTCATGTTTCACAAGTAGTACTTGTGAATAGTGACAACTTTCTAATAATGTCAAAATATTCTATATCGCTTAGCCATACAGATTTCAGGTTGGCAGATTTTTGGGAGTCCACTGTATTTATTTAATAACCAACTATTTTTCATAAAAGATACGTTTGAATTAATCTGAAGAGAAATTTTAAAGTAAAATATTTTAAATCATTAATTTTATTACAATTCTCTATTTTTAAGAGATTTTCACTTTTAATTTGGGTTTGGGGGAGGGGGGGAAGGGTTAAGCTCCTATAGCCTCCTCCATTGTGTGTACCTATATATAGTATAGGCACAGACAGTGATGTGATGATTCTAACAAGGAGCTGCAGCCAATCAGGGGGAATTAATAAATTTTAAATTCATAGTACTTAGATTTCTTTAAATACAGCTAGTTATTTCTGAATGTAATATATGGAACATGCCATGCATTATTACTAAAAAAGCATTGAATCATTAAATGTACAAAATAAAAAATCTCATATTATTTTCATATATCTGAAAGGGGGGAGCAAGGATGTCGAAAACAAAAATTATGGAAGTACGGAAAATTTTGGCCACTAACTATATCAAAGTGGCCACTGAACTTTGTAGGGTCACTGGCCACTGGCCACTGAGGAATTTTTTTAATCTCAAGCTTTAGTTAGAACCCCTTAGAAAGTCCTCCTAGCAAGGCATCCCTCATCTTAGACAGATACCCTCGTGCAGGTTTGCCTTACACACACACAATCAAACAATATATTTAGATTTGTTGTAACATGTAGTTGTGCACCTCCTCGTTTGGTCCCAATTGAGTGGATTGTTTATCAATGAGCAGAAATTTATTAAACTCTTATACCTCAAAAACTATTAGATGTAGAATGTTGAAACTTTATATTTAGGATTGTTATAACATCTAGCTGTGCACCTCCCTTTCCGGTCCCATTCGACTGGATAGTTTAGCTACAGGGCTACCCAAAAGATTCTAAATACATGACACTGTATGGGCCAAAATACATTAACCCATTTATGCCTAGTGTCCCTTTTTTGGGACGGCATTTTCGCTAGTAGTCGAAAACGTTATTTATTTTTCCTAGCCTTTATTCACGAGTGCTGAGCCTCAACTCTACAAAATGTTTTAACATGACCAAGTAGGATGTTGATATTTCGATTTTTATGCATAATGATTTTAAAAGAAATCATCCCTTGTTCAAGAAGTTGACATCAGAAATATATCTATTATTTCTGTTCTCAGTAAAAATCGAAGAAAGTCGCAAAAATATCCAGGCACAAATGGGTTAAAGCGTATTTTAGAGGTATTGGGCTATTTGAAACGACTCGGAAGTGATGCATGCTGTTAAGGGTTACAAAATGAAAATTTTTCCATCGAAAAAGTGTCTTTACCATTTATGATTCTATGACAGGAACACTCAAAAGATTTCGAATGCATTACAGTCAATGGCAGTTTTAGGGACATTCGTTGATTTCAAGCACAATACCGACCTACTTTATAGTTAGGTAATGGTCGGACCACGATCACGTGCCTCCCACAAAAATTATGCTGAAAGTCGCCAAGCTTTGCGACTTTTGGTGTACATGTGTATGTATTTAACAGTCGAATCTCAAAAACTATTAGTCGTAGAGTATTGAAATTACATCGATAAGATTGCTGTAACATCTAGTTGTGCATCTCGATTTTTGGTTCCAATCTACTCTTTATTTACAGGACCACCCAAAAGAATTTCAATGCATTAATGTCTATGGACATCTTCAATATATTACATCTGTAGTCAGTCATTGTTTGGTCCATGCAAAAATTTCGCCATTTGTCATCGACCTTGGAGAGTTTTGCCGAAATATCGCCAAGTCAGTCATTTGGTCCATGGCCAAAATATCGCCATTTGTCATTGTTTTGGCGAAATATCATCAAATTTGGCAATAGTCAGTCATTGCGTTGGCCAATGACCAAAATATCACCATTTGTCGTAAACCTTGGCGAATTTTGCCGAAAAATCGCTAAACCTTACTATTATTGCAATTCTAGAAGGCCTAAACACGACAGCGACCTGCAAGGTTGCGAAGCAGTATGTGCAAGGGTAGGAGGCTATCTATTGTCTATTCTGAATAATACTTTATCTAAACTATCTTTATAATATTAGGCAAGTTGGAGTGTTTAGGTTGATTAATTTTTACCAACTATGCGAAAAATTTCAGAGCTGGGGACCGAACCCAGGACTACCGCTTAACGTACGGGTGCTCTACCACTGAGCTACTCTGGGGCGATTTCCAGTTCTCGCATTAGAACCGGTTTGCACCGAACCCAGATGAAATTTCTAGCATTAGTTCTAAAGCAAGAAATTTCATCTGGGAATCGTTCCAGAGTAGCTCAGTGGTAGAGCACCCGCACGTTAGTCCTGGGTTCGGCCCCCCAGCTCTAGAATTTTTCGCATGGTTGGTAAAAATTAATCAACCTAAACACTCCAACTTGCCTAATATACTTGAAAGGTTTATACAGTCACTTTCTATGTATATCTTTATAATGATTAAAATTCCAATGAGCTTCATAGAACGTTTTAAAAATACACATTGAGAACAGAGACCTGCACGGACCTGAAAACTGAATCTCAGCCCAGCCCGAGCCCAACGATTCTTGATCTTGTAGGCTCTGGCCGAGCCAACACACTTGAAAGAAACATCACGCCCGGTATTTATTTGGATAAATTATTGTATGGGGTTCGACCCCATCCATAGGCCCCTATAACTGTACGCGTTTGGTCTAAGCATGTAAGACAAGTTTCACACGCACACAGCCTCCATTTAGTGCACAAATGGGCAACCTCCGGTCCTAGGGTGGAGCGACCGCACCGGGCGCCAAAATGCCTTACTATATGATACGTATATGTATATTTCAGTATCCATATACTGTTGTACTGTTGAAATCCTCGTTTTACCCCTCTGAAAACTTATCTAGCTACGCGTATGTGTGTGGGGGAAGAGCATTTTTGTCTTTCGCACCACTTAGAAAAATACCTAGGACCGGCACTGCTCCGGCCCCATATGTTCCCGCACGTGGCCCGCCTTAGCTTCTGATCTTGCTCGCGGAACACATCAGAATCCCATATAAAACCCATACGAACCATTCAAAATCTCATGTAAATTCCAATTATATGGCCCGCGACTTCTCTAACTTCTTAAAGTTTGGCCCATAACTTTCCAAAGGTTGCCCATACCTGATTTAGTGAGTGGGCGCAATGACTAACTGGGCAATTTTCTTTTTGTTGGAAATAAAGGGGCTCAAGATTTTTGTTGCTCATAGTTTGCCATGAAGATTAAATGTTTCAGATTTAATTGTATTTAGGTGCCTTTCAATTGCTTCAGTAAGAGAATAATTTCTTTATTTAATATAGATGTATATATCAACAGCATATTTTTTATTCAGTACTTCTGTGCATGTTAATTGTTTTAAATGCTCAATAAAAGTGCCGAATACAGTGCATCTTTGATTGTTCGAGGCTGACGGGAACGCTAAAACAATTCGTATAATCCAAAACTTCGAATTATGAAAGTTACATCTGCTTAGTGTCAGGTTCACTAATCCTCTGAATGCTTGAAAAAGTTATTCTAATAATAAAATAAGTAAATATTTATTGAGAATATGTATGCATACATTTAATTTTTAAAGGGATGTTTGTATAAAAGTAATGGGACTTTTATATTCTAGATACTTCGAGTTTCAATTTCTGTTTCAAATTGTTAATTTAACTTTAAAGATGGTTTTCCGTCACTATATGGGTACTTGGCTCCGCCCAAGCCTCATATCCGGGAAAAGGCAGTTTTCAAAATAATTTTTGCTTTCTAATCAGTCAATAAGGAGCCACGGTTCTTTTCAACCGAACACCTGCTGATTACGCAACCTGTCAATCAGTGGGGATGGGTCCTCTCGTATGGCAGAGAAATCGCAGCATTCTGATTGCTGACCGCCAGGGTATAGCTTGTAAAAAAGTCACAAAAATTGCAAATTCCTGATCGCATGTAAAAAAGCCACAAAAATTGCAAATTGCTGGGTAGTGTCTGCTCCATTTATATTTGCTTTCAGACCATGTGTTGATAAAAATAAACTGCAAGATTTAAACCAATGAGTCTAATCAATAATCGGATAGCACTCTGAACTGGGAGACGGAAAGTGCCTGGTTCAAAACCGGGTTGCATCCGCCGACCTAACCCTTCAGAGTTTTCTGTGGTTTCCTCCGAAACTTGGCGTAAATACGGGCTAGGACCCCATAGAAAGACCTCACGGAGGGTACCTCACCCATCGGCCTAGATTCCATGTGCAGATAATTGGTCGCAATCCCACAACACCATCAACAAGTATTAATCAATAATCGGACAAACGAAGTCCTGTTATATATATATATATATATATATATATCTGTGTGTGTGCGTGTTTTCTTTTTGCTTATAATTTAAATATTCACCTGTTATTGGTGTTGTTGTTAACATGAATATCGGATTTGTGTGCTTGGCTCGAAACCCGCTTATAAATCCTTGTCAGAAGGACAACATAAGGGGGGGGGGCTTTCTAAGGGGTCCTAACCTATATTTACGCTAAGTATCGGAGGAAAACTCCGAACGGTTAGGTCGACGGACGCGCGGTGGGACCCGAACCCGGGACCTTCACATTTCGCCCGTCTACCATTTCCAGTGGCATAACCACTCTGGCATGGTGAGGCTAAATATTTATATCTGTACTTTGGGTGTAGTAAATAAACTGCAAGATGGCATGGCAGAATGGCTTGTTCAAATCTCTTCTTTACTTTTCAATATAATGAGGTTTTAAACCTCTCATTTTTTGAAAGTTCACATCATTATAATGGCATCCATCTGCTATGGTAGCTGATTGCTTTATTATGTCCAATGCCATTGACACTGTTTTTAACTGTTTTAGACCAATGTGTAGCACAGTGGTTAAAGCCACTGACATTGGGAGATGGCTTAAGTGGAGGAACAGAGTTCTGTTCTCTCGGGAGGCCGTCAGTCTAACGGTCTGGAGTTTTGGGTGGTTTTCTTCAGATGTAACGTGAATACGTGCAAGATACCCAGAAAAGTCTTTCCCCAAGATATTTGCCTTCCCCCCTTTTGTTGTTCCTTTCTTTGACATGGATTTATAAGCGGTTCCTCGTGAACAAGCTCACAAATCCGAATACATGTTCCAACAACAACAACTAACTGTTTTATAAGGTCTTTTACTTGTCAATGGAAATAAAAATCCTGAATACACACAATGTTTGGATCCATTTGTTCGTTAGCTATTTTTAAATGCTATTATTATTTACTTTTAGTTCTGGGTTGGTGAATCTGGAGCAGAGGCGGATCTACGGGGGGGGGCTATAGGGGCTATAGCCCCCCCCCCCATTGAAACTGAATTTATACTAGATAGAATAGAGTTTTGATGCTTAGTTAAAAACTGCATGTCTAAAATCGGTTATTTTGAAATTTTAATTTACTTTTTTGATTTATTACTTTGATTTTTAGACTTGACCTCAATCAATGTCTTTTAACCCTTTCGTTCCCAGGCTACAGGTATTTTCAAAACTTGAGTCCCAAAGAATCGCCCGAAATTTCGTCTCCTCCTTGAAACATTTCGTTTCAAGGAGGTTTCTTCGTTTCTTTTAAGGATGATCAGTAAACTAGTTTTACCATATATACGTGGGTAGCGCAGAACAGCTAATTGTTTGAATGGGTTATGGTAAGTGAAAAGAAGAGTGTTTGAGCGATGATGTCCATTCACCCCCTGCAAAGTCGTAAAAAGGGGGAGCTAAAAATACACTGTTAAACATAAACAGTCTGTGCGCGCGTCTTGTGCTGTGCGCGTCTCGGATTCTGTACTGATGTGTACCTGATGTGGGATACCTTATGATAGATGTACACACAGACCTCAAAATACACATAGACCGGACACTCCTATGATTTCTCTGTGACTAAAGTGATCGGAGGCAGTGGGAGGGGCTGAGAGCTACCAGATGGTCTTGGTCCCGAAGACGGTTTACAAGTTCATAAACAAAAATCGGTACTCTTTCGCTTTGGAGAAAGGGGAAAGCGCAGCGACCCCCGAAGTAAGAGGGGTGAATTCGCCAATCGTCATCTTTGGGACCCCCTTGGCTGCTGGCCGCTCCTCCTACAGCTTCCGATGATTTTAGTCACAGCGAAAGCATAGGGGTTGTCTGGTCTATGTGTATTTTGAGGTCTGTGGATGTACATAGTGAGGGAATGGGGGAGTGTAACATATACATCAAGGGGCTAGGAATCCCAAGTGGTTATCTCCTGTATCATTGTGAAAGGTTCTTTTGTTCCGCCATTTGGATTTTCAGGGGTATTTTGAAAGAATACTATTACTATAGCTAATTTTCCTTACCTGATTTTCGGACATTTACTGTTTATACAAAAGTACACCCGTTTTGAATGTTTAGGAATGGTGGAAGAATTTCTTGGAAGTATTGTAGTCCTTTCTAAGCAGGCTTCAAAATCTTAGCCCATTCAAATTGCTTTCGCCGCTTGGTCGTTCTTTTCTGTTGAAGCGCTAGTGTGATTCATTTGTTGTCTATTTAGCTCCGTTCGTGTGTAGAATTTAATTTAAATGCAAATATTATGGCCTCAAGAAAGCGATCAATGAATCGTAATATAGGTGATTATTTTATGAAAATTCCGAAAAATAATAATTTGTCTAGTGAGAGTGAAAGCGAAAATCATCAGGAAGAAATCATAAATGCACAGCCCCAGAACAAGCTATTTCAAGAAGAACAGCACTCACAAAATATACATGCATCACTAACAGACAGTTTGTAAAGAAGTGCATTATTAGAAAGAATACAATGATATCACTATGGAAAAAAATCTGATGTGTCCAACACATGACTTCCTTAAAGTAATTAAAAAACTTTGTAAAAAACACACATAAGAAGTAAAAGGAAAAAGGATACGCGTTTCGTTCAAAAATTGTTTTGAACTTCTTCAGTCCAAGCTCTTCGACGTAAAGAACACACTGTGTTCTTTACGTCGAAGAGCTTGGACTGAAGAAGTTCAAAACAATTTTTGAACGAAACGCGTATCCTTTTTCCTTTTACTTCTTATGTGTGTTTTTTACAAAGTTTTTTAATTACTTTATCGTTTAACACCAGTATTTTGAGTGTTTTTTCAGTCACATGACTTCCTTGCACGTCCATTAGATCAAAAATATTTTCGACGGACTTCCTCTAAATTTATTTGTTTGAAAGAGATAAAATATCAATAATAGTAAGGTTTAGCGATTTCTAGCCAAATATTTCGATATCGCCAAGCTGAGTTCAATTCGAAAGATTTCCTTCTGACACTTTATTTGGCGATATTTCACCAAAAGCCGACAAACTTGAGATAGTCAGCGAGATTTTGGGGATAGGCAAAGTAGTCATTGACCACAGACTTTCAATGAATTGAATGCATCTATACACCTCAATGTATTCAAAGTCATTTGGCTCACCATGTAAATAAATTCTCAGTCGATTGCTGTCAAAAAAGATATTGAAAACAGTTAGGTATTACAATAGTTCTAAATATAAAGTTAAAAACTCTACGGGTTAAAGTTTTAGAGTTATACAAAATAGGAAATAATTTTTGGCGCCAAATTTGGCGATATTTCGGCGAAACTCGTCAATGTCGACGACATTTGGCGAGATTTTAAGCATGAACCAAACAATGACAGATTATCGCCAAATTTGGCGATATTTCGCCAAAACTCGCCAAGAACGATGACAAATGGCGATACTTTGGGCATGGACCAAATGACTGACTATCGCCAAATTTGGCGATATTTCGCCAAAACTCGCCAAGGTCGAGGACAGACGGCGAGATTTTGGGCATGTACCAAACAATGACTGTCTACAGTTGTATTATATTGAAGATGTCCATAGACATTAAGGTACTGAAATTCTTTTCGGTGGTCCTGTAAATAAACTCTCCAGTAGATTGGAACCAAAAATCGGGATGCACAACTAGATGTTACAACATTCTTATATATGAAATTTCATAATAGTTTTTGAGATTTGAGAGTTAAATATGCACACACATACGCCAAAAGTCGCCAAGCTTGGCGACTTTTGGCATAGTTCTTGAGGGAGGCACGTGACCGTGGTCGGACCATTACCTAACTTATGTGGTAGGACGGTATTGTGCTTGAAATGGATGAATGCCCCTAAAATTGCTATTGACCGTAATGTATTGGAAATCTTTTGAGTGTTCCTGTAGCAGAACTATAAATGAAAAAGACACTTTTATTAATGGAGAAATTCATTTTCTAACTCTTTACAGCATATATCACTTCTGAGTCGTTTGAAATAGCCCAATACCTCTAAAAAACGCTTTGATGAATTTCGGCCCATAGAGCGTAATGTATTTCGAATCTTTTGGGCGGTCCTGTAGATAAACTATTCAGTCGAATGGAACCGAAAGGGGAGGTGCACAACTAGATGTTACAACAATCCTAAATATAAAGTTTCAACATTCAACGCCTAACAATTTTTGAGATATGCGAGTTTAATGAATTTCGGCCCATTGAGTGTAATGTATTTCGAATGTTTTGGGCAGTCCTGTAGATAAACTATCCAGTCGAATGGAACCAAAAGGGGAGGTGCACAACTAGATGTTACAACTATCCAAAATATGAAGTTTCGACATTCTACGCCTAATAGCTTTTGAGTTAGGCGAGTTTAATGAATTTCGGCCCATAGAGCGTAATGTATTTCGAATCTTTTGGGCGGTCCTGTACATAAACTATCCATTCGATTGCCACCAAAAGGGGAGGTGCACAACTAGATCATAGAACAATCCTAAATATCAAATCTGAACATTCTACGACCAATAGTTTTTGAGATATGCGAGTTACATACATACGTACGTACATACGTACGTACATACGTACGTGCGTACAGACGGCATGGAAAAACTGGCCACAGTAGACTCGCCACTGGTCAAAATGAGTTGCAGACGCGTTAATATGATCGTGCATGCTAGCCTACGATGAGATGCATCGAAAATTTTTTTTTAATTAAATTTAGAGGTAGTCAAAATCGGTTTTTATGTCGAAATTTGGCCCCCAAAATTTTTCGGGATCACATTACTTCCTTATACTACGTACAAGGAAGTAAAAAGAGGTATGATTTAAATTAATTTTTTCTGACATTGTTCTTCCTATAAAGTGGGCTTCCAATGAAGTGCATGTACCTTTTTTATAGATGTATCCCAGATAATCCATAGTTCCTTAGTGAAATGGCAAGACGCATGGATGGAGATGTCAAAGACTTGGCCTAAGTAGGTCCATATATAGACATTGATGTTCAAGACTTGCCCATACTAAGTCCATAAATAGGCAAGCACGTCCATAATTATGTCTATATAGATGTCTATATAAGACGTCATATGGGCGTCCTATAGTGCCATATTGACTAAAAGGGACGAGAATCCGACGAATCCTGGATGTTTAATGGCCATGTCAACCTGTCTATATGACGTCTTCTAGGAGGGTTCTGGACAAGTTTGTGCTATCTGGGATGTATTCGAAATTTAGTCTAGTTAAAAAAAGATTTTAATTACAGATCTGTAAATGAAATTCTTAACACATTCTGAAAAACTTACGGACGCACTTTAGCTGAACACGGGCCCCGGGTCGGTGACCCACCTGTCCACCCCCCCCCCTTTCATAGAGCCTGTGGATAACTGTACTCAAATTATTGAATACCCAGTAAGTTAGCCCCCCCCCCTTTACCCAATCCTAGATCCGCCACTGATCTGGAGGAAAGAAGGTTAAATATTAGACAATTAAATTAAACGAAGTTATTGCACGATTTCATTTCGTGCAATAACTTTGAAAATCGACATAATTTTCCAATCAATATTTAACGTTGAACTGTCCTAACAGAGGTAACTATTATTGTATGAAAAGGATCCAAGACCTATAGGTGTATGTAATTTTTCTCCTCAAATTAAAGTATTATGTGCATCACTTTATTAATTAAAAATACTCTACAGATTATTAAAATAATGTCAATAACTGTCTAGAATTGTACTTTCAAAAGTAATTAAAATTTAGTTTCTGAATTTAATATTTCTATAAGTATACTGATAAAATATAAATTAAGCCTTTAAAGCACGCCAACATAATTTAATGCTTCAGAACAATCGAGAAGACAGCTTCCTGGCTAAGGGTCTCAATCTACCAACCTCTCAAATCAAATTAATTATGTTTGATTAGCTAAAATATTCTAACTAAACTCAGATAAATAAACGTAATAATTCAGTTATATACAGATGCATACACCAATATAATATCTGATATTTAATAATTATCACATGCTAGATTTGAGTAATTGCCGCTTTTGTTTTCCTGGTTTTTATCATCTTTTGCCACTGTCGGGGTCTCGCAGTGTCTGGGCGCTAAACTCCGTTCCCATAAGAATACGGCAAGTGAATCAGCATCCGACTTGGCCAGTGCTTGGGAGGATCAACTCCCTCTCGGCTCGACTGCTGTGGGACCGTGTACGCTTACGCTAATGGGAGCTGGTGCACGTATACGTCGTGGCTCCAATGTCCTCCAAGTTGTTAAACGATACCTCTGGGGGTGCCGATTTCGGGGGTTGGTCTCTCCTCTGGAATTGATCCAAAATTAGGGGACCACCGAGCTAAAGTCAGACTTCCTCCCACAGGGGCCCAATAAAAATGAAAGGCGCCCCCCTCTGTCCATCGCCTCCCTATCTGGCACCGCTTGCGGTTGTCAGAGGGCATAAGCAACACTGCCCGGGAAAAAGGACCTTTATCCCGGCAAATCGACCAACCCTACTGACAAGAAAGAAAAGTCCCTTTTAATACGTCTTTTCATATACTTCACTTCGCTTATTGCGTCTCCATTTTTTCAAGCACGCCACTTAAGACGTCACTTTTAAGAGAGCAAAATACAAAGGTTATCTACCAAAAGCACTTAATTTTTGTTGAGAACATCTCTCAGTATTTTTCCTTACAATGATTGTTGCCTCCTCAGCAAAATTTATTAATTCATCTAGGACTCTTCTTCGTTTCGACTTCGTACATTGGCAGATAAAATAACAGATTGTACAGTTAAAATACAAGTACTACGCATCGTCTTATAATTTCCTTTATTTGTACTCCATTTTATGAATTTAAATTCTTATTCTACTAATCTATAAAAATTATAATGTAAGTTAATTATAGGCACACGTATATAAGCATTCAAATTTTCCTTAATCATTTAATATAAACTCCGCTTAAGAAGGTATTCCACTTAATAAGTAATTTTCAAGTGGCCTCGAGGGTGATGTACGAACGAGATTTGACTGTATTATGATCATTTAATCCCCAAAATTTAACTATGGTCACCTTTGGCTCACTTGCTATATATTTTTGTAATTATGTTTACTCGTATATGTTTTATTCTTTTATTATATGAATTAAACTTTATAGAACGAATTTAAAATTTTCTAGATGTTTTGTTCGTTTAGATTATAGTATGGTTTCATTGACTAGTGGTCAATTAAATAACGAAACAAAAATGTTGTTTTGGAAACTTTATTATTAGTTATATTTTGTTCCATTCTCATACTTATCAAGGTATGTTAGCATAGGCTTATTTACAGAGGAGGCTAAAGGGTCTGAAGCCACCCTCCTAAAGTTAAAAATTAAAGTGGATTTTTTTTTAATAGAGAGAATTGTCACTGAGTCATTCAAAAAAGTTATCTTAAAATTACTTTTAAGAAAGCTTCAATAAAAAATGGAGCGTGTTAAATAAATTTTTTTGCATCGTGGATTTATTTTAATGCATCTCGATTTTAACGTCATGGAAGGGAACAAACCATTTAAGACACTATAATCGAGTGACGTTGTAAGTGAGCTTCTGCACTTAAGGCGAGTGATTGGACATACGTACAAAATATTTTAATGTTATAAGAGCGTTATCATTAGTATAAAGAAGTTCAATTGTATTTGTGCATATCCCCTCCCCGCTAAAAAAAATATTATGTAATGTTGAGGGCCGGTCTGGTCGAATCGCCCGGGCCGTTTCTGCGGTCCAGTCCGGCCCTACATTCCCATGTGGAATGGACCAGCGTTAGGGCGGTAGGTAGCCTCCGAATCACTATTTTCCAAAAAAGGTACATTTATTGATTAGCAAAATGTCCGGATCTCACAGCCCCAGGAATGCTTGCGAGGTATGAGCCAGAATACCGTTTGAAAGTGGGGAGATATATCAGTTGCGTGTTTACTAGTTATTTATTGTTATTTCGATAAAAATCGTTGAACTTCGAAGGAACTCGACATATTTTCAGTTTCAAGTATGCAAGGGAGGGAAAAGAATGAACCCCCCCCCTCCCTCTTAGGAAAAATCCTGGATACGCCACTGATCTTGGAGACCCCCCCCCCCAACCACCACCACCTCCCCTGGATAAAATCTTCCCAGCGCCGTTGGGTAGAAGGGCCTACAAGGCATAAAATTTTTAGGGAATTCATTTGCTACCGCTAAGGGATATATTTTTAGTATTGTGTAAAGATTATTTCCTTTCTGTGCCACTGCAGGGGGACATGTCCCCCCTGCTCCTTTTATCTGAAGCGCCCTTGATGCCTTAGGGTGTAATTGGAAAATAAAAAACCAACTTCATAGCCCTTGAACCTTGAACAAAAGCCAAAATAAACCCTTTGAGTCAGGAACTCGGAAAGAATTCAGGCTTTCTCTCCACAAGTTGCACTACAAACTGTGATAAACGAGAATTCTGTACTTTTTATGACACTTTTTAGAAAAAAGAATTAAACATAGAATCGTTCGGCAAAATTTTGTGAAAAGCAAAGCCTTTAGCAAAATATTCTATTTTTTTTTCTGAAAATTCTATACTTGAAGCATGTTTATCAAGTTTATTTCAGTGTATAGTACAGCTTACGAAGATACAGTAGCGTAGCCAGGATTTTTTTTCGGGGTGGTTGAGACTCACAAATTAGAAAACAATTTAATTTATAAAAATCGAAATAACTTTTTTTTTTAAGGGAGGAAATGGACTCCTTTATTTTACCTAAAAGTGTTCCCATATAAAAATGATTTAAAAGAATCACAAAATATAAAAAAGAAATCCATAAATCGAGTTAAAATTTGAGCAGTTGGAAAAAATCATTAAGTTGGATTCAGTGGTGGGAAAAAACTACTTTTTTTTGAAAGCGAACTACAACTACCGCTACTTTTCGAAAAATGTAGCTAACTACAACTACAGTAGTAAAGAAACGACAGTTCTGCCCAGCCGGAGCCGTTCGGACGCTTTCCCTAGGTCGAGAGAGAGAGAGGGGGGCGTGGTCGGACCGGATGTTGAGATCGGATGGGGCGCGGATGCTAAGACCGGATGTTCGAAGGATTGATAAGAATTTTTTTTTCCTTTTTTCAAATAAGGGGACTTGGAAAAAAATTTCAGATTGTGATTGCATTCTCTCATGAAAATAAGGGACTTTGTTATATTTTAAATAAGCTATACTTTATGAATGAAACCTGAAATAAAAAATATTGTTATAAAATGAGGACCCACCAGCCACCCGGTAGAATGCCTACGCC
>JAWZYV010015514.1:0-41420 GCA_038373885.1 Cheiracanthium punctorium
AGGTAAAGATGGCAGGATGTTTTGACCACGATTTTTGACGGCCGCTTGGTACCTTATTTAAATGAATCCTGTTAAATTGAGTGCTTTGTAGATGGAACAAATTCTAAAACCATAGCCTTTTTTTTTTTTTTTTCGTCTATTAACTCTTTATAAAGCAATGGATTATATTGTTTGGATTTGTTGATTATGGGGACGTGCTTTCTGGTCATGAAAAGAGTGAACAGTGTTCCCTGATGAAAACGGGAAAGTGACATCTATGTAGTATGCAATTATTGGTTCTTATTCACTTTTGTTGGGACCCTGGAAAAAGCTTCACGGATTTGTTTTAAAATTATACTTTTTGTATCAGGACATATAACCAAAAATTTCTTTCACGCACAAGAAACCTTCAAAAATATGCTTTTTGTATCAGGATGTATCAAAGAGAAAATCCATTTGGTGCAGTTTGGCTCAGTTGGCACAGGCCGATAGCACCCCGGAATTTAAAAATTTAGGACACACCACGGCGTGACATACAAAGGCACACAAAAGAAGAGGAACGAAAAAGAGAAAGCAAACTTGGAGGGAGGAAAAAAACAGGAGAAGGAGGAAAGGCTGGCACGGTACACCAGATGAGACCAGAAGTAGAGGACTAACTTAACTTGCATTTGCATTAAGGCCTAGTCCGAGTACTCTGATTTCTCATGCATATATTTTCATCCAATAGCTCAGGAGCACGTAAAGTTGAAATATCCTTGTACCAATATTGTCCTGAAACTTTTGTGGTCAGCATTGAGTAATGCAGTAGTGTAAAGCGGAAAGTAGCAAACATTTAGCCTTCACATCTAAGGAAGGGCACTTTGGTGGATCCCAAAGGGGCCACGTTGCCCCTCTGGAGCCTTTACAATGCTCTGGTCAGCAATAATTGTTTTCTCAAATATCCTTAAATATGAAGATTGGAATTGAAATCTTTTAGAGAAAATTTTATGTCCTAAAGAGTCTTAAAACTACAAACTACACTTCAAAAGTAGTTGCAGAGCTAACTTACATTGTCAAACGTAAGTTTGTTTAATCTCTGTAATAACTACATTCTTTGAAAAGTATTTGTAGTTGTAGTATCACCACCTAAGCACACACACACCACATAATAAAAAAAAAAAAAAAAAAAAAAAGTTTTTCCAACCACATGTCAAAGAGTCATGTGAGAGATATGTTTCTAAGCAGGAACTTTACAAATCTTTACTAGTTGCCTTCTCATTGTTAGAATAATCATAGATTTTCAATTTTTCTAAGGCACATCTTTTGGAAGATGGTTTTGATCATTTCTTTCTTCCATTCTGTATTGGAGAAAATATTTGTTTAAGTCTGCCTACTTTCGTTCCCTCCACATTTTGTGTCTGTGTATATTTACAGTTTTTATATTAAATTAATAATAAATAATAATTGTGTTTTTTTATGTTTTGTTCTTTTAGTTGTTCTAACGCTTCCTATTTATTTATTTTTACTCATTTTACAAAATTCATTTAGTTATATATTTTCCACTTTACTAGCTTCATTTTGATAATTTCTTTTTTGCCCCCCCCCCCTTGACTATTTTTTAATTTCTCGATTTCTAAAACTTTTTTTCTTCTGCTAGAAATGACAACTTCCATGACGTTTCGGTTCGTCCCACTTTACTGCCTTTGTGGAAGGGAGAAACTTTTTTCTTAACTGAAGAAGAGGTATACCCTTTCCAACCAACTGTAACAGTTCCGGACTGTTTTAACTTTATATTACATATGAGTAATTTCTTGTACTGTTAAATTTCTTTTTTAGCTATAAATTAAAAAATAATTGTCAGAATTAAGAATAAAATAGTCAGGTGGCCTGAGGCAATTAAACTTGAAATAAAGTATAGAAAATTTATGATCTTTTTCCAAATACTATATTACATATATAACTATAACACAATTTTTTTATTTATTGCAACAATAACTAAAAAGAAATAATAAAAAATGAAAAAATTACACTACAAATACAATCGTAATTTGTACTTAAAGTTACAAGAACAGCAATACCACTTAAGTGGAAAACCTTTACTTGAAAATACCACTCTTAAGTGCGCCAGAAATCCCTTTCAGGAAAATCAGGATATATTTGGGCGAGGAAGGATAGATAACGGTTTAAAAATTTAGAAAAATCTTTTTCCCTCCCTTCCCCTAAATTGATTTAAAAAACATTTTAACACTACAACTTAAGAAGCTTATGGATTTCTATTTTTAAATAATAAGAGAGTCCAATTTAATAGCAAACAAGACGTTTTACCAAATTCTAATCTTTACGTAAATAAAGTGAAAAAACTTCCCTCTACTAGGAGAGATTTACTGTGCACCTTATAAAAAATTGGAGGAAGAGAATGTGGTCCTAGTTCCTAGTTACAATTTTCTCTGTAGCCAGCACAGCTGTCTAAGGTTGGAACTGACCTAATAAGAAACGCAACAAAAAGGCAGAACATTTCCATACTTTGAAAATCTAGTACCCCAATGCAAAACCCTTAACAGGTCAAAAAATTTGTGGACGGCAGCATTTTAACTTTTATAGCTCTATGAATTTTAAATATGGTGGCTTAAAAATAATGATATTTTAAATTTAGGAGTGACACGCCCTGCTGGGATTTTCAAAGATTTGTTTCTTAAAATTCCATTACAGTTACTTTCGTTTTATTTTCTAAAGAAAGATTTACGCATTTAAAGCAATGCTTTAATTATGAAATACACTGTCAAATAAATCACACTTTTCCACTGAGTTCTATATAAGGTATTCAATATGATTTGATTTATTTCAATTATTTAATTTATCATGTTGCATCACGCACTAACCAACAAGGGCAAGCAAAATTTTCATATACATTTTCACTTAGTTTGGTTGCTATGACACTAACTAAATCTTTATGAAAAATTTTACTTAGAAAAAAAATTAGAAAATAAAACGAAAGTAACTATAATGGAATTTAAAAAAAATCTTTGATAACCCCAGCAGGGCATCACTCAAAATTTGATATCATTATTTTTAAGACCCACATTTAAAATTTATAGAGCTATAAAGTAAACTGCTGCATCACAAATTTTTAACCAGTTAAGGGTTTTTGCATGGGGATATCATTACTTTTTAGGGGTATGGTCAGAAGATAAATTAGTTTCACGGGCGAATTTCAGAAGTTTTTTCTTGACATTGTTATATAAATAAATATACCAAACCTGTTTTCATGCAGTATCAGAGTATTGATTAAAAAAGTCACAGCAAGTTCTTTTGTAACATGTAACAGAAAATTGACATGTTTTTGTTAGAATTTTATAATAAGAGCATAATACAGATTATAATCAATAATTTTTGGAGTAATTTTCTATTTATAATTTGCGGTCGAGTACAGATTTAGTATCCCTGCCGCCATCTTTGATTTTATTTCATAAATTTGGCATTCAGTTTAATACTAAACATAAGTTAACTTTTTTACTATAATTATATAACTATTGGGCCCCATCAGTGGCCGAACGCATAGCGCTCTGAACTGGAGACGGAAGGTGCCTGGTTCGAAACCAGGTTGCGTCCACCGACCTAATCGTTCGGAGTTTTCCGTGGTTTCCTCCAAAAGTTAGCGTAAATACGGGTTAGGACCCCTTAGAAAGACCCCCCCATGGAGGGCACCCCACCTCTCGGCTTAGAGCCTACGTGTAGCTAATCGGCCCTAATTCTAGAACAACAACAATATATAACTATTGGTTCCATTGTTTTAATGCATTGTGATTCATTAATTTGCACTCAGTTTAACAATAACCGTAAGTTAAGTTTTGTTAAAATTATTAATTTAATAATCACGTTCTTAATTAATGATAATCTAGTTACTCATTCTATTATTTTAATGCAATGTAATCTATTAATGCAATGTTTGCTTTCAGTTTAAAGCTATCACTAAGTTAAATTTTAACTTATATTATGAATACTATAAGTTTTTAACTAAGTTAAATGATACATCTCAAAAATTGTTGATTAAAATTAATTAATGACTATAACCATTAATAAAATAGAAAATTACTCAAAAAATTATTGTTTAATTGGTTTTATGTCGCTTTTTTAGAAAACTAACTTCATACTAAGTTTTGTTTTTTAACAGTTGATAATTTCATTTTTTTAGAGAACGTTTAGATGATCTACCAGTTTAAGAATGTGCACAAAAAATTATTTTAAAAAAGTTTTTAAAATATGAATTAAAATAGAATTACTCTCGAACCCCCCTGAAAGAAAAAGAAGTTTAAAATAAAATTTCCTTAAGGCTGTCAGTCTAAAAATTGAAACCTACTTCACATCCCTTGACGTAGAAACCAAATAAACTAATTTAGTAAAGGTTCACCTCCACCCATCCTCGAAAAAAAAAAACAAAAAAAAAAAAAAAAAGACCAGGTCAGAAGAAAGCAGTGTTCACTAAATACATATATGTTTTCTCCAGCGTCAGAAGAATTTCGTATTTTCCGCGAGATCAGTAATGCGCATGCTGTAGGTGAAAAAGAGACTGGGTGCTGACAGAACCACTTCTTAGTGCTTCTGAAGCGTATTTACGTTACATCGTGAGAAAAACCGTCCAAAACTCCGATTTTTTAGATTATCAGCCATCCGGTAGACCAGAACCCTGGACATTTATACTTCAGTTATCTACCATCTTCAGTATCTTATCAACTCGGCTCGGGTGGGCACAAACATCTTGTTTTAGATGCCATCTCCGGCCTTAAATGTCTAATACAAATATAGTGCATGTATAAATTTAGATTAATTAATCAAATTTCTATCTGAAAAGTATTGAGCAAAATTTTAATCTGGTATTTAAAGGAATACAAAATAAAAGTGAGAAAAAACTAAGATTTGGAAAAAATATTGGTCTTAAATTATAATTCAATAATTTCAATAAATTTTATATATACATGAAGAGTAAAAGAATTATTATTAAAACTAGTTAGTATGTAAAACTACTATTTATTTTCTTTGAATACTAAATAATTACACTGGGGAACAGCAATTTTGTTGTCTAGAACTGTGACTTGTTTTGAATCACTTTGGGTCCCTGAATACAAAAGTAACTGTAGCTTTTGTCTGTCCTGTCAACTTTTTAAGATACAGGGTACCCCCAAAATGTGCATAAAAAGAAAAATAAAGGGAAAAGTTACCAAATATATAGGTTACTACAAGTTAATTGTATTAATACACATAGAAAAACTTATTTACCAAGTGGTAAAACATACACATTAAGGCAAAAAATTTTCGTTTGTAGCTTTTTCTGAATGTTTAATCTTGTGGACATTCTTGCTTTATGCAGGGATCACTCTAGAGCGTTTCAGGGGGGCGGCCTGCCCTGGTGCCCTTTTCCCGGTAAAATGCCGCCCTCCTTTCTCTTCTTCTTGATAAAATTCCGCCCTCCTTGCCCTTTTCCTTGATAAAATTCCGCTTTTTTTTTTTCCCAATCAAAATGCCGCTCTCCTTTTCTCCACCCCTCCTTGCTTCCCCTTTTCTTTGATTTCTTGTTACCATTGCTGGCGCTCGGCTAGACCCCAAAAAGCCTCTCTCCAAACAACAACAACAAGAAAGGTTGATTTGTTTATTCTCTTATCAATTGATGTGTGGGGGAGGAGGGGGGAGGGGGCGCATCTGCTCAGTCGCTGCTCTTCTCCCTCCGCACCTGAGAGGGTTTAAAACCGTTCGCTGTAGCTTGAGGTCGTGAGAGAGAGGGATTAGAGAAACAATCTGTCATCCAGGAGAGTAGTCATAACAATAAATTATTTCCTACTGTAAATGGCGCTTTACAGTGTTTTATAAATTCTGTAATTAATAAACGCTACTTGGTTATTGTTTATTTTTTCAGATTTTCCAAAACACATTCATCCAAACTGAAGGTGGCTGCACGGAAAGTTCAAAGACAAGGGCAAATTCCGGAAGTGTGGGGTGACCCCCCCCCCCTACACACACTCCTCCCTGTCGGTGTACTAAAAAGAATAGGAAAAAATTGATTCATTGACAGGTCTGCAGCAGTCAGGAAAATACTACTTGAAAATATAGAATTTCGGGTAGGCATCGCGGCCAAATTGATGACCAATATCTGAAGTAGAAACAGCATGAAAACAGCTGAAGAGCAAAAAAGAGGAAATACACGTGGACATATGTTTCCAGCAAAAAATGAAAAATTTACGTGCACGTATTTTCAGGCATATATAACAAGGTTGATAATCAGCGTAGCCAGGGGGGGGGGATATCGGGATAAATCCCCCCCCCCCCGAAATGTTTCGATTAGTGATGAAATTCCATCTATTTATACACATATAAGTTCATATCTCCCCGAAAAATTTTCCTGGCTACGCAGCCTGTTGATAATGCAAAAACATGGAACTGGGGAATAAAGTGTGAGCTTAAATTCAACCACTGTTAAACTAAATGGTGTACTAAACACATTTCTACCATTTAAATTTCAACACAAAACAAATTGACTGTGATCCTGAAGAAAATAATTATGCACTGTAAATGTTTAATGATCAGTTTTAGATATACAATATTTATTAAAAGAAAAAAGGCTATAATTATTTAAAATAATTATCTTAAACAATATTGTAAAATCTTAGATCAAAACAAATCATAAGTCTCACATCCAAATTTCAGATTATTCTTTGATATGAAAATAAAATAATTGATTCTCAAAAATTTTAAGACCTATCGTTTTTTTTTTTTTTTTTTTTTTAAATTTTGATCAGAAATGGAATGAAAAATTACACATATGGCATTGGCATTTTCTAAAATAAGCATTCAAATGATAGAATAAAAGTGCAGTTTTCTTGTTTTATTGGGAAAAAGAATAATTCTTAATAAATGTCTAAATATTTTCTCAGGTAAAATTTTAGAATCTTAGCAGTCTTGCAGCACATCAGCACACAGAAGTGGAACTTATGACAGGGACATATGTTCTGCTCCCTTCCTATATTAGCTGCAAAATACCAACTCACAAGATTATGCTTTTTAAAATTAACTGTAAAAATAATTACCAAAGAAAAACCTGCACATGAGAATAAAACGAAATAGCGATTTTCCTGATTTTAAAATTGAAGTGAAAATGTTTCAGAAATCAATAAACATATTATGGGGAAAATAATACTTTTCTGTTGAGTTACTAAAATGCCTTAAATTTTAATTTAACAATAGAGTATTAAAAACTCTGTTTTACATCTTGTTTTTAAAAATTATTCATTTACCAAAAGGCTGCAAATAGATTGAAGTTCAGTTGGCAAATATGGAACCCGGAGATCGGGGCTAGTTAGTTAGCATAATTTCTGCTAGTATACTCCGCGGACTATGCATGTCAAAAAGGGATTTTTTTTCCAGGACACGGACTATCTGGCTGAAATAAATTTCTTTTGCACAAAAATTTAGTATATTGATCTTGCTTTTTGATCTGTAGTTAGCGCGCAAGCTCCAGTGAGAGCCGATGCTAAACAAATTTATTTCTGTAGATAATAAAGCACATAGGATGCACTTGAAGTGACGGCACGTCGGCATGCAGGGAGCATTTGAATTTTTCCCCCCCCCATTATGTCATTTAAAGCATCGACGTAGTTACAGGTGCGGACAAGATTCGTGAAACCATTTTAGAAATATTTCCGTCCAATATGCAGAAAAACCAAATTTTGAATGTGCTTAAAAATAATAGTTTATGTAATACGGGGGAAAACGGGCCTTCACAAACCGAAGGTACCGACGCCGCGTCAACATCGAGAAGGTTGTTATTGTTTTGTCTTCACTCAGCGAGCTGGCTAATAAAGCAAGAGAGCGAATTCTGCTGAGACGTTAAAACATGACTTGTGTCGCCTCAATTTCTTTCTTTTTTTTTTTTCCCAATTGCGAACGCAAATTTTTAATAAAGAGCATTTTTAAATTTCATATTTCGTTAACTTTTAACCCAGAGAGAGTATCAATTGAATTTTGTTTAAAATTAAGTATTATGTGGATTTGACCCATGAAAAATTAGTAATGATCTTTTCTTTTTTCTTTTTTTTTTTTTTGCTTGGTTATGTACATTTTCATAAATGATTAATAAAAGTAATCTTTTTATTTATTTAAGGAGGCGATACGTCTTGCCTAAGGACGGATTAATGCAATTTTATGGTCAGTTAGTTGAAATTTGTCTAGTTTATGGAAGTAAAATAAAATTTCTTTTTTCCTGTAGCGGAGGAGTAATCGCTCCCCCTCCAATCCCTTTAATCCGTCCGTGGTCTTACCATTAGTTAACTTTTCACGAAGTTACGGTACATATTTTTAGTAAAATACGCGTAACTGTTAAAAAAAAAAAAAAAAAAAAAAAAAAAAAAAAAAAAACTCTGAAAAATTTTGGTTTTCTTTTTCTTACGGATTTCTTAACATTAACTCACATTTTAAAAAAGCATTATTCTTTTATTCAGCGTAAAATTAAGACGTGTACGTTTTAATAGCTATAAATATCGAAGTATTTATTTATTGGAATTATTATTAATAATTTATTTATTTAAGAAAAGTATATTTAAACTACCATAAATTATTTTACTTCCTTTGCATGTTGAAGACCTAAAGGAATACGACAAGATTTATATTTTAAATACCAGTACTAAAAGCTGCACTTTTATACAAGTTTTATTTGTCGTGTAGACCGTCAGTTTGCTTTATTTAAACACAAAAATTCCAGTTTAGCATTCATAAAATGTCTGGAGGTTCTCATTCGGCCGACGATTTTTCCAAAACCAAGCAAATTTTTGGATCCGAAAATGACCACAAACATTTCGTTTTCAATCCACATTTTCTAATATATTCGATAAATCTGCCATTTCTCAATAATCCACAATAGAAGTATCAGTTAAGCGTGGTACGTGTCTGTGAAAAAAATTTATAGATTCATCAAGTGCGCAAAACAGCAACAAACACGTCCGCGAGTAACAATAGCTCACCGACAACGGTTTTCCAGTGGCGAAAGGTCTCGATAGATAATTATTGTTGTGTAGTAGTTCGCCAAGTACATAATTATGTATCAGATGCCTTTGAAACATCGAAGATCTAAAATAAGAATTTGCCCCTCTGAACTAAGTTTTGAATTTACCAACACAGGAAATCAGTAACATTGCACTCTAGCTGACTTTAGTCTAGGCGCAGTGCGAGATGCAGTGAAAAAGTACATCCCAGGCGCGCATTATCGTCCTCTTGTTACTCTGCTATGTCCGCTATGTTTTGCTTTAGGTTCGGTAATCACTGTTTTTTTTTTTTTTTTTTTTTTGAAAAAGCGGAAAGGTTTTAAAACATTTTCGGAAAGCGGAGGTCTTCCAAAAAACAAAAAAAAAAAGGGGGAAATCCGCTGAAAAGCGGAAGATTTTCATGCCTGTAGAAAGGCCATGCAATGATTGCACTAAAAGCAATCATTAAGAACAACTTGCAAGAGTGCATTACATCCATTTCAAAACAACGGAAGCTGCCGTGATTTATGTGGCTAAGTCTAAGCTTATTGTTTACTAATTCACAGCTGCATACTTATCAAACATAACATCCTTACGGGAAATCATTTTGAACTCCCTTCTTTTCCCCCCAACTGAAAGCATAAAGTGCCAGATGGCCCTTTTACATTGCTGAAAAAACAAACATTCCAGGGGCATCTTTCGGATCACGCAAATGAAAGAAAACAGAAAATATAATTATTTATAAAAGGGCATTTTATCTGGGTGTATTTAAAAAAAAAAGGCTGATTGGAATTTTGTGAAGGAACAGTTATACCTCCTGTTTTGTAAAGGGTCGTTTAAACTTCGATTTTGATTTCATTGTATTGTCTCCTGTATAAGGAAACTGTATGGTAAGGAAGGAGAAAAAGTTTTGGCAAATAAGAATGGAAAAATGGACTGACATACCAAACCATAGGGGGGAGAAAAAGGGCTGCCAGGCGTTAAAGGGTTGCCGGGTTCCGCGCCCTGTTTAATCGGTCGAGAATTCACACTGTGGAATGTGAAATGGGATAAAATATAGGTCAATCATTGCTCAAGGCTGGAAAAAAAGGGGGGGTAGAAATAGTGTAATACTGCATTTCTTCATTCTTGGGAGTGAACAACAAAGCATAGGAGTGATTTTATTGGGATTTAATGTCTTTTTAAAGAGCGGTCATAGGGGTACACTACAAAGAAATGCTATCGGCATAGGCAGGGCCGTAGCGAGCAAAAAATGATAGAAGACTGAAAATTTATAACTTAATTAAATTTTTTAAACTTAATTAATGTATGGGCACATCTTCCAGACTGGGAATTTTCTGTTTGGAGACCATATAAAAATGTACATTTGTATTTATTTAGATTTAATCTTCCAAAAATTATAATCATTACTGTAAAATTCTGTACCCCCCCACTTTTTTTTAACATAAATTTGTGATTTACTGTAAAATATTTAAAGAATAAAACCCCAGGTCAGTGTTTTTGGGATATTCTGTGTACACTGACAAGTAAATTTTCTTTAATGGTACAAGTTGAAATTAATTTTTAAAAATATAATGTTAGCTAATTTCTCCTATCTATAATTATCTGCAACTTATTTTTGATTTCCCTTCAATTGTTGAAATTTAACTAGATTTAAAAATTGCATTTTTCACATCTTTAGTATCAGAATATTTCCAGTCGAAACTGACAGACATTGTAATATCTAAAAATTACTAAAGTTTGAATTTGGGGTATAAATAAAAGTGTTTAGTACCTGCAATTTAAAATCAAAACTACCATGGCCTACGTTTATTATAAAATCTATTTTTTAATCGCTTAAAAGTAAAAGATTTACAGCTTTATATTTTTAATTTTAATCAATTAAAAAAATATATATATTGTTCCAGGTTATGACTATCCCGGATGTTCGGTGAACAGGAATTATTCAGTTTTGGCCAACTTTTTTTAAGGGAACTAACTATACCCATTTTATTTTTAAAAAAATATTAAATTCTATTTCGTGATTGCTTTCTTGCTCAAAAATGAAATAGAAAATTGGAAGAAGTTCATAAAATAAGGAAAGATTCACAGAAATAGAAAAAATTCACAAAATTAGGTAAAATTTCACAAAAATAGGACCCTGGGAAAGAAACCTGGACTGAAACCTGCTAGAGGTCTAGTCGCCCGGGACAATTCTTTGTTTTGGCGCTCCCTTCTTTCCATTTCAATTTTGACGTAACAGCACTATGCCTGGGCAAGTGTCCCGTTTCCCCTCCACTAGTTGCAGACTAGCATATATACAGAGAGAAAAGTTGCAGTGACGCTGAATACGATAAAATTTGAATCTAAAATGGAATGTTTTCTGTCATTTTCGGGTTTGAAAATTGGCGTAATTATTAAAAATTTGTCGGCAAAACCAGATTCCCATTATTTTACGATTACAAAATTTATTTATTTTTTTTATGCTTTTTTTTTTGTTGAAATAAAGCATAATGGCCGCCTTACACAATTTTTGTAAAAGTGTAGATTTCACTGAATGAAAAAATTTGGTTTCAAAATTTGTTTAATCATTTACTTAAAAAAATGCTATTAACCCTCCCGCTGTCAACCCCGTGTTAAGCCGTTCGTCGAGATTGCCTCTCAAATTGACAAGACCGACTATAGTCACTAATTGAAGATGCCTTCAAAAGCGCTCAAGCCGTGTTTAGTCGTTATCTATTTTTGCTTCTCAAACTGGCAAGACCGTCTCCGGAAATTGTCCCTTCCCCCTCTGAGAATTCGTGAGAACGGAGAGGCAATTAGCTGCCACAATGGTGGGTGTCCTGCAGGCCTGAGGGTCCACTGTAGTATCGGCGGTGGAGTTTTTTTCAATGGCTCTGACACGACGGACCCTGGTATTGTTATCAAAAGAAGACGAATGGATTCTGATCCCCTCTACCTAATTACTGTCAAGGTTGTCTTCAAATTTCGCGTACGCATAGCTGGGGAATGTTCGTGCATCCATTAATTCAAAATTAGGGAATAAGAGTTTAATTATACAGAAAGCATATTAGTCAGATCTGTTGATTTCTTTCTTCTTTTTTAAATTGCTTGCTTTTATATTTTACTTGCAAAATTTTCCACTACTGAAATAGACATCAAAATACAAAGTTTATAGCTCCGTTTAAGATACATTTAATGTATTTTTAAAACACCTTGGCGATAATTATTATTGAGGAAGACACATGAATATTTTTATAAAAATGACGTAACTGTGGAGTATCGAAACTTGAAAGTGCTTTTTATCCCATTTTAACTCCTTCTTAAGAAGTTGATGATGAATCGTCTGTGATTTCGATTTTTCTGCTTGTCTGTCTCCTAATTGCTGTGGACATAGAATTAAGGGTTTGTACGAAATTTCAGAGATATTATGAAAGGAGAGTGGAAAAAGCGAACAATATTAAAGATGTCATTTTTTATGGAAAAGAACTTCCCCTGTCTTCTAGCGTTTGGTGTAGGGAAAGGTTTTGTGGTATATTGAATTTTTTGCTCTATTTTAGCAATAAAATGCTTGATAGTCTGGAATAGAAACTTTTAAGTAACAAAAAGCGCTTTTCCAATTCCCCTCCACCACATAATATTTACAATAATTTTAGAGGTATATTTTTTAAGGGGGAAAAAACAGTGTTTTGGTGCATATTTTATTTTGAAGGCTGTAAAAATCTTGCAGAAATAACAATTTTACATACGTAAGCCAGACAAATTGTGTGTCCGTATGCGAGGGAGGTCTGTTTTGGTTTGAGCTTCGGCAAACCTACACGAGGGAGATCTGGTCCAGGGAGATTCCTTGGTCGGGAGACTTTTTATTAACCTCACACCTGGAGAAAACCGACCAAAATTCCAGACAGTTTGATAGCCGGGTGGTAGGCCCTAACGCGGGACTTCCATATTTCAGTCGTCTACCATGTTTAGTGTCTTTCTACGTTTAGTGTTATGTCTTACCATGGCACTCGAAATAGCCCATGCATGTTAACATTCATAAAGAAACTATGCGGTTAAAGGTCTAAATACTTCAAAACCTTCTCAATCACTCTATCACTTTACAGAGAAAGCTTATTTTTCTGGCTAGTAAAAGTCATCTCTGAGACACCCTCCCAACCACAAATGAAAATAACCTCAAATAAGTTCCATTTTTTGTAGTTTCCAGAATTCATAGAAACATACCGATCCCCCCCTCTAAACTTATTGAGCTGCTGCGCTTCTGCTTACAGCAGACCCACTTATTAAAAAATGTGTGTGCGTGTGTGTGTGTGTATATATATATATATATATATATATATATATATATTATTTTAAACAAAAATATTTCTGAAATTTTCTAACCTCGCTGGTCTACTACGGTCTATGTTGCTGTGTTAAGCACGAGGACCATCTGATAAAGTAAGAATATCTTTGGCGAACGACATTTTAAGGGGTTCTAACACATATTCATGTTACATTTGGAGAAAACCGCCCGAAACTCCAGACCGTTAGATCAGCAAATGCGGTGTAATCCAAAACTCTGGACCTTCACACTACCTCACATTTCACATCCACCAATTTTCACTGTCTTATCCTCTCGGCTATTCTATGGAGATAAGAATGTGGTGGGCGGAAAAAAACGCACTCGGAAAAAAACGCACGATATTGAAGGGGCTTATTTTTTTTTATATGAGTGGGTGGATGGGCGGGATTGACGCTTGAAATATAAAATGTAAAAAGGAGTGGACATCCGAAAGGGTGCTTTTTGGTGTAGTGATTTTTTTTAAGTATTTGATTTTTTTGTTTCATTTTTATACTAAACTGTTTGACACTCTGAATGCCCAATCCCCCCCTCCAAGTGAGGATATTCACTCATTGACTACTGGGCTCAAATTTGTTTTGAAATAAAAAGTGCAGATGTGTAGTAATTTCTTTTCTTTGTGAAAAAATAAAAATAAAAAATTAATTAATTACTACACTAATACACTAATGCACCTCTGTTTACGCTCTTTTGGATGCCCACGTGTTTCGCCCTTTTTTTTAACTCACGCCGCGGCACCCCCCCTCCCCTCCTCTTCTCTTCCCCAAATACAAATCCATTCAATATTGTGGGCTGTTTTCCGGGTGCGCTTTTTCCATGATTCTAACAATGTCCATTTGGAGGACGGGCCCCCTTATTTTTTTTAAGTCAGTGCCAGTGACTCTTAGATAGTCTCTTCGGACATGATGGCAACGTGGAAATTAAACAACCACAATCATGCGAAATCCTATGCTCAGATGTTGCAATACAGAGTCATAAGTGCGCATTCTAGGGTTTGAAGGGAAAGAACAGCGATAAAAATTCAAAAAATATATATTAACTTAAAAAAAAAAAAATGTTTTAAGAAATCCTTGCAAGCTTTTGCTCGGAGGATGAATGACACGATCCAAAAAAAAAAAAAAAGTGCCACAAAGCAAAATTAGTCCATGGAAATAAAAATTTTATAATATGCATGAAATATGATAAAAATGGAAGTTTTTGGTGCAAATGCTATAGTGCAAACAATAAGCGATTCGGAGCCCGCGTATGCTCTTATCCCATTTATGCTCTCTTTTCTAGAGAAACATATTAAATATGAAGCGCAAGGAAAACCTAAAATAAATATTAAAAAATAAAAAGAAATAAAATGCAAATATCGAAAATATTTTTTAAAACTTTCAAACTCTGTGTGAGTAGGGGAGGTGTCGGAAAATGAGGTATTAAAATTCTAGGAATTCATAAGATTCCATTAAATGTTATGCTTAATCTTCATTGATTATCAGTAATCTAAATTGAAAATAAATAAAAATAATCTTGATCCCCTCTTCCCTCTATTTCCCCTCTTTCTACTTCAAATAAAAGCATTCCATGTTGTTCTTACATATCTAGTAAATAATGACTAGGTGCCTTTTTTCCCCCGAGGTCTTTTCCCGCACACCCTATAAAATATATTCTGTATTCTATATGTTTCTTCTTATTTTTGAAAATATATATTATATTAAAAAATAAATAGTTTACATCATGACACTATATTACAACCCTCTTTCCCCAACCTCTAAATAAAGCGTGATTTTAAAAATTGGGCAATTAGAAAATATATTGCAAATTGTTATTTTTAACTGTTCAGAAGGAAGTTTAAACACTTGATTTTAAATAAATAGGTAACAGATGTAAAATATATGAGCTTGAAAGACTATCGTTAACACTGATTACTTCTCCAAATGAGACACAGCGGCAAGTTGTTAACGTGCAATTTATTTTTTCGGTAAAACGATAAAATGTCGATTAGCGGTTTACTGATAAGAAAGTTCGAATTCTTTGATGTTAGCGATTATACTACTGAGTAATATTTTACCAGAGCCTGCTGATAACTGTTTGCAGTCTTGGAAAATAAAAATAGGTCGGGCAAAATTTCCAGTTCTTTATTTCAGAACGTGCAGCAAAGTAAGACTTGGTGAGGCAGCTCAGTTGCGATAGTTATTATGGATATTGAAAATGAAGGTGACAATTTTTCAGAAGATTCATCAATATCGAATGACTCAGAATCCGAAAATAACTCAGAATCAGACACTGAGGACTTGGATAATGTACGTGTGTGGTGTCGACTTGATTCTGATGTTGTGCAGCCAGCACCCCCAGCTTTCCCATTCACAGGATCTCCGGGTTTGCAAATACCACACGGCAATTTAAAAGAACCTGTAAATTTCTTCAATCTGTTTTTTGATGACGAACTGGTCGAGTATATAGTTAGCGAAACTAATCGTTTTGCTGAACAATTTTTAGAAAAAAACGATTTGACTCCCAGCTCTAGAGCTCAGAGTTGGAAGGAGACTGATCTCAAAGAACTGAGAACGTTCCTTGCTCTTTTATTGTATCAGGGAATCATACAAAAGCCTGTTGAAGAATGGTATTGGAGCAAGAAACAAAGCATAAGTACACCATTCATAAGCGAAGTGATGCCGTATAAAAGGTTTCAATTATTGATGAAATTTCTACATTTTAGCAACAATGAAACTTTTGATGAAGCAACACATCCCCATCCAAAGCTTAAAAAAATTTACGAAGTATTCCAGATAATTTGTAGAAAATTTCAAGCAGTTTATGTGCCCGAACAAAAAATTACGGTAGATGAATCCTTGATTCCGTTTAAAGGAAGACTGAGATATAAGCAGTTCATTCCCAGTAAAAGAGCAAGATTTGGCATAAAACTTTATGAACTGTGTGAATCACATTCTGGATATATTTGGAACATGATAGTGTATACAGGTAAAGATACCAGGGATCCGTAACTTAACGTAACAAAATTGTAACGTTATTCGGCCTTGTAACAAAATAATTCGTTATACAATTTTTATATATACAAATAACTGCTTGATTTTCGTTATGTATTAGTTACGTTACATTTTGTAATTTATTATCGTACCGTAACAAATCTACAGAACGCAAATGAATACGTTATTGCAATAACGTTATTCAGAATAACGTTATTCAAAGGTATACTTATTATAACGTTATTCCGTTTTGTGTTATACTCAGAAACTGAACAAAAAGTAACAGAATGCATTCGGTTACTCATGCTAACGCTTAGTTTATAACGTTAAACTCACCTAACTATTTAATAATGATACAGTATCAAATAGTTATAGAATATAGCATTTCGCTGAATAACGTTTTAAATACGGTATGAGACCGTAACGTTAAAGGAACAGAACGATATTTTCATACCGTTATAGCTACATAACTATATGCAATAATATTGGAACATTTCGTTACAAATTATAACATATTGGTGTCAATATATTTAAATACGGTATAAGATCTAACGTTTCAAATAACTTAAAGATTTCTGATCCGAATCAACGGATTTTCGGACTGAGAGGAGGGTGTAAGATAAGTGTTGCGTGAGAGCCACCCTTACTTATGTTTTGTATGTAGCACACACACGGACATAGGGGCTGTCCAGGAGCAAGGGCTTCGGAAGCATAGGCCAAGGGGATCATTTGCCTCCCCCCTAGATTATTATATGCCGTTTTTTTTCTCTGCTTTTTAGTTTTTTTCCAATACGATAACCATATGTTGAAACAATCTTTGTCCTCCCCCCACCCCTGTATCGGAAAATTTTGTGCTGACGCCCATGTCCCGGAGTCGCGAGTCAGACAGTATGATAGGGGTATATTGAATAATATAAGGGTATATAAAGGGGTACATACAAAGCCATTGCTAAGGCTTTATTTAAGGAGGGGAGATAAACTGCCAAGTTAAATATCGGTTTTTACCAACTTATTAATTTTTTTATGAACTATATTACCAACTTTTAATTTTGCCAACTAGGTTTGTGTAATTTTGTCAAGCGTATCAGAAGTGAATTATGGTTTTCGTTATTTTATTTATTTATTTTTTTTTACCAAGTTTGCCAATTAGGAGTCTAATTTTGCCAAGTTTAACAGAATTTTGCGAGTATTAGAGGGTAGACTCCCCCTACCCCACCTCCCCCTTTAGCAAGGTCCCTGTGTACATGATCTTGAAGAAAAACCTTTTTTTCTAATAGTGGGTGCATGAGCTAAATTACTTGAACTTCTAAAGCCGAGATTCCAAAAGGAGTCAATTAAGTTTTCAATGGGTCTATATTATTCCAGGGACATATTGGGGATCGAAAATAACTTTTCGCACTTTTAACAGATTTCTTCTTCTATTTCTGCTTACTTTTTAAATAAAAAATTTAAACATCTCAGGGGCACAGTAAGCTGGGACATACCACCTTTTTACGATTGTAAAAACTGTTTTGGATGAAGTGGAAAGTCTCAGCGTTTTGGCTTATCCCGCGGTTGTCAGTCTGACTCTGGAGTTTTGGATATTGAAGAGAAATCTTTTTTTATTATCTGGGTTATTTAATCGTCTAAGCCGAGATTTCAGAGAGTGTCAATGAAAGTTTTAAATGGGCAGAGGTTTCAGGGACGTTTTGAAGGGTGAAGATTATTTTTTTGTGTTTTAACTGTTTCTTGTTTTCTTTTTCTTTTTTAAATGAAAAAATTAATTTGTTGGTCTATTAATAAAATGAAATTAAGGAAGTCGAAATGAGAGGCGTAGCATTGGGTATATATCCCCTCGACGCCGAAATTTTTAGATCAGTTACCATGAGCTTTTAGATTTTTATGTCTTGCAGAAATTACATTTATTTATTCCCGACACTAATGCATATTTTTACCCCGAATAAATTACCCTCTACATTTCTGGTCAAGGTAGTGAAAAGGTTGGGAATCTGAAGAGAATTTCGACAACATTAATACATTTTAAGAGACATACTGGTTTACGTGTTTAATACCAAAAGTGATATCGTTCTTTTATAATTGCCGACATGAGCCGATCATTCTCGTTACAATTTTTTTCGGAAGGGGGGGGATTGGTAATATGAAGTGCTCGAAAATGATACAGCTTGTTCATAAGAAATATGAGTGTCTCACGTTTGAGTACCTCATGCGTGCTTAATCATGTGTACTATGATTCACGTTAACCACAACAGGGCAATAATTTACTAGTGACAGTTCTGGATCCGCGAGTAAAGCTTCAATGAACAAAAGTGAGAAAATTGACAGTCAAAATAATTTTATTTATGCTCAGTCAGTACATATAAGTATTACACGACGCTATTTTCCATTTAAATGTTAACAGTAATGTGTAAGGTATGTATGACAGACATTCACTGTTTAGTACAAGGACTAGTTTCTCCATGCTTTGAATCCTCACACTCACTCGTTGTTAGAACTACAGTACGATTAAAATCAAGCATGTTTTTCAGCGTCGACATAATTTTCCTTTGTCTACATGCCTTGCCACGGAGAGGCACTTTTCAGATGTGATTGCCAGATAAAGCGAAGGGGAAGGGGAGAAAAAATGTTGAAAGTCGTACAAGGTTTGCAATTTTTGATAATTGATCGCCAAGTTTGGTGTCAAAAATACGTCTTCAAAACCAAACCAAGCTCTGTGATATCTTCCAAATTAGGCTAGAAACTGGCAAACGCGACAGATTATTACGAAGGAAAAGTGTAGTTAGAATATGCCTGGCGAAAATTGTAAAACAGTTTTAGAAGGCGATTTTAATATAGATCTCAATTCCGAAGATGTGTTTTATGGAACAGGAAGACAAATATGGTACACTCATAGATTACGATACACTTTCCAAATGGTATTTATAAAGGTGAAGTATAGTTAGAATATGCCTGAGAAAGATTCTTAAACAGTTTTGGTAGGCAATTTTAATATAGATTTCAATTTTGAAGAAGAGTTTGTGAGCAAGAAAGACAAACGCGGCACACTCATGAATTATGATGCACATTCCAAACAGTATTTAAAATGCTGAAGTATAGTTGGAATATGCTTGTAAAACAGTTTTAGTAGGTGATTTAATGATAGATTTAGAATCCAAAGATGTGTTTTATGGAGCAAGGAAAAAAAAATACAGCACAATGAATAATGATACACTTTTCAACTTAATGAAATAAGGAAGAAAACTAGGGAAGAAGCATAGACTGTGATATGCTTTTAATATATAGCACTCAAGTGCGTATTTAAAATCTGTGTTTCAGACTTTAAATACGCACTGTGTTCTTAAGTGTTTCAGATTTTAACTTTAAAAAAAAATAATACAGCCAACTAGGAAAAATTCAAGCTTGTAATAGTCCTGTATTTACTTTTAACAAATAACTACATCTTACATTTTAGCAGTTTGTTGCTACGGCCAGGCAAGTAAGGCTAAATAGTAATTAAAAGGAACATTCAGATAAAAAATACGATTTTCGCCAGTTCTACAGGAACATTTTGACTGACAGTGACTTGACTTTGATTCACGGGGATTATGTAACTCACACGACATCACAAAAATTTGTCAACCCAGATGTCTTCTGACTTAAAACTCGGGGCGCAAAAAAGGAAAGTTGTTAAGAGCTGTAAAAAAGAATTTGTTTACATTATGGTCTATGGATAGAAATTCTTGAAAGTGCGCTATTGCATCGGCAGAAAACCGTTCGAAACTGTAGACCGTTAGATCGACAGCCGCGCAGTATGTCCGAACGCGGTACCTTCACACTTTGGCTATCGACCTTACTCATTGTCTTAACACTAGTGTCTAAACGGCGCTGTCGATTGAGCTCAAATTGAGCTTGTATGTTATAGGTCACGGTCGCATGACCTGCGTAGATTTTGCTGTGTGTAGTGCTAATAATTTGTTCACAGGATTGCAAAAGTAATTATGCATTTCGGCCTACGAATGCAAATCAATTAAAACGTACTAGTGTTTAAATGGTACATTCGAATAAGTTTAAAAAGGGTATGTATATTATAGATCGCCGTCACACAACCTGTATATCCGCCACTGGGTGTAATAAACATCTTTATAACATAGTGAACTTTCTTGTATTACTTCAGTTTTAAAGTATTTCAGAGATAACCATTCCCCTCTTCTTTGAAATGCAAGAAATTCCCTTAAAAGTGCTCCTATGAGAACCCATGAATGACGACACGATCCATAGATTGAATACTATTGATTTAAACGAAAGTTAATGCGAGTCATGGAACTGACTTCACACTAGATATACACTTACAGAATTTAGAGTTATTTTTAGGTTGAAAATGCAAAATAAAATACCAGGGACCAAATAGCTGCCTGGTTTATCGTTGCATTAGTGAGGTTCTTCGTATATGTATTATATAACTAAGGTGTTTTTCTAAGGGGTCCTAAACTGTATTTACTCGAAGTTTCGGAGAAAATCCGGGAATCTCTGAAAGGCTAGGTGGGCGGATGCGACCTGAATTTAAACCAGGCACCTTCCGTTTACTAGTTGAGAGCGCTATGTCCTCGGCCACTGGTGGGGCACATCAATTTTTTTAACTTAATTTCAAAAAAAGGAAGAGGTTCTATGTTAAACGCGTATGATTTTTAAAAATAACTTTCACTTTCTTTGGTATAGTTTTGGATCAATATATTTAAAAAAAGGGTCAATTATCTTTTATTTCGCATTAGAAAATTTCACGATTGCAAAACAATAAAGTAACGAATACGAGTATCCGGAAATAATCTTCAAGATGTTTCTTTATCCACTCATCTTGCTTAGCCCTAAAAACTAATACAATTTTCTAACGGTCCCGCCACATTTCTGTCAATTCAACTCTGTTTAGACAGAAAGATTCGAAAATCGAGATTCGAAATAAACTTTAAATTTGCGCTTTCAGCTTATATTTATCAAAAATTTATTACGTTAATTTTTTTAAGTTTAAAAAGAGTCTTTTTTATACAAGCCCAGTATTTGGTTAATTGTTGAAAACTTTTTACTATGGATAATAATACTTTCATCACGAAAAAGAGTTCGCTTAAATATTACGAATGATTTATCGAAGAATTGGTTATTACAAGTGTTTCAGGCTAAGGAAGGATTGTGAGAAAAAGGGAGAAAACGTGAGGAAAATGCAACCCCCTACACATTTTTAGTTGCTTTTTCCAACGATGTATCTAATCAGGGATTTATAAATACAGGGTGTGTCACAATTCTCTCCCGGGTTTGGAAGGCTTATAAAAAATAATATATTACCGATACGGCAAGTTATCTTTACTGAAGAAAAGAACACTACAAGTTCTGTTTCACAAATCACGAGCTTCCTGTATCTCTAAATATATACATATAGAGTGTGTCACAATCCCCCCCCCCCCCTCCGGGTTTGGAAGGCTTATAAAATATATTACCAATACAGCATCAAAGTTGACTTTACGGGGAAAAGAAACATTACAAGTTTTGTTTTTCACAAATAACCAGCTTCCTCGTCGTTGAATTGGTCGAGGCTCTATCGACGACAATCGCCTTCATCCGTGGCCACCACGCTCTCCAGACCATAAGTATGCGATTTTTTTATGGAGTTATATAAAAGATCATGTGTTGGTGCCCCCTGTGCCTCATGCCAAAGGATCACAACAGCATTCGCTACCATTGATCGCGACAAGTTAAAGCGAGTATGGGAGGGAAGAATTTGACTTTAGACTTGATAGCTGCCACATCACGAAAGGTTCACATATCGAACATTTATGAAAAAAAAAAAAGCTTGTAACATTCTTTATTCAATAAAGTCAACTTTGTTGCTGTATTGGTAATATATTTTTTAATAAGCTTTCCAAACTCGGGAGGGAATTGTGACACACTCTGAATATATGTCTGTTCTTCTGTCTATCCTCTGTAAAGTTTTAAGATAAATTTAATATTCTGCGGTTTCTTTAAATAAACGAAATTAAAATTAAAATTACAAAATATTTAATTTCATTAAAAAAATAATTCCTTGTGTGGGGGTCTCTTCGCCCTCCTGCCCCCACACTACGGGGTAACTTTCAAGTGTGTGTTCGGGGATTTCGAAGGCATACTGTATACCACTGCTAGGGGCGTAACCCTTGTGAGGAACACTTTCCAAACCTTGTGTTGAGGGGGCGCAAAATTCAAACCCTGCCAGAAGCAATCATGACACCTCAGCTACAATGCTGTTGCTCTTTCTTCTCAACCGAAAGCTGTCGGCAACCTCAAGTTTGCGTTTTTCTTGACCCCTCCAGGAACAAAACAACCCTCTGCAAGAAAGTCACCCCCTCAGTCTCAAGGTCATCTTTTTATGGCTATTGTATCTGCTAATCATCTGCAAAGTTAAGAAATATTTCCTTCTACTTCTGACTAATTCATTTGAGACGATTACTTCTCACAAAATCCTTTGAGGAGTTCTTTGTGAAAAAGCTCCGTATCCACAGGCTTTTGTCTTATCGAAAAATAGTAGCACCACACTCTTAGAGTTTCCACCAATATATAAAAAAAAAAGATATTTGACAGCAGAAAGATTGGAAAGGAAATTTTTGAGGGGGCTGAAGCCCCGCAAGCCCCATGGAGTCGACGACTATGGCCGTACATACATAAACTTAAATTCGGCTTGATGGAAAAATATTAAAACTCATGCTAAAATTACCCGGGGAATGATATATCCCGATATTCTCAACCTCAGCTTCATGTGTTCTTACATCATCGGTCTTCTGTCAAATGAATATATATATTTAAAAGGGGACAATGTGATCATGCTTTCCTCATGCTCATGACTAAAAACTCATCGTGGTCCTGATGCACGAACTGCTTGTTGTACAAAATTTCTTCGGAAGACAATAAATCAAATAGTACAAATTGACATAGTTTCTATAAAACTAGGCGCAGAATTTGAATACGTCAGCTTTACGATTTCACATTAGTTCTGTCTCGGTATGTTGGAACATTCAATAATTAAGAAGAGGAGGAGTGGAGATTACAGTACTTACATTTTTTGTACTGATATTTTTTTAAACATTACTTACACTTTTTCTCTATTACGTACCATCATAAAAGTATGCTTATTCACTATCTCATAAACCTCTTATACCTCATTAACGGTAAATAGAACTGACCATGGTCTCTTTATGATTTTGTGATTTCTGTTTAGTTCAACCATGGGGGCCGGGAGGGGGGTGAAAGGGGGCGCACTTGCACCACCCTGGAGTTTGAAAAAAGTATAATTAACCTGAAAATATAAGTAATTTGTTTTACACTTAATACAGATGAAAAAATAGCCTAAATGTGTGTGTGATATTTTCAATTCTATGTGTAACTGTCGCATTAAATTAGCTGTTTAGACCTGTGTTTATGGCTTAATATTTTCTACCATTGTACATGAATTTGAAACTTTTGAGAAGTCATCCACATTTTTATTTTGGATTATGTTGGCGCACGCACATGAGCCCTCATAATGTATTGACCAACGCTTACCGTCGTAGTAGTGTTGAATGCGTCACGGCATGTGTCCGCAATCAGGAAAAACTATTTTGAAATAGTCTCGATAATATTCGAGGTAGACAGGACTGGGCTTGTCTTGAATTATTGAAATCATCAAATTAATAAAAAAATAAATGGAAATAAATCAATTTTTGTGATTTGAGTACATATTTAAATGAAAAATGTAGTTACATGTAATCATATTACTGATTAGATCAGGTTAATTATATCACAATACAATAATCAACTGTTTTGTATTGACACGTTGACTAGTTTCCAAACAGCAGTATCGCACCATTGCCAAAGCAGCGTGTCAATACTGCACAGAAATGTCTATGAGAACATCTACAGAAAAAATACACCCACTTTCTTTGGAAGAAGGTGTTTTCTGATAGGGCTTCCGGGTGCACCAAGTATTTGAATTTTCATCCTGCAATTAAAAAAATTGCCTCTGTTTCATATGTGTTGGTCATTATTTGGGAGCTAAACTGATTTTTTCACTAACTGAGATGTATAGAAAACTAGAACAATCGAGACTCGAACTATCCAGACTCTATTGTGAATATGATTAAATACAATTATTTTAGGACTTAACGCTTAAAGTTTAACATTTCTTTTTAACATTATAGAGTTAATTTTTCAGAGATTTAAACTCAAAAACTGTTAGATGAAAATTTGTATTTTGAGATGGTGGTTTTTCAAATATTAAGTGAAGGCATCACTGCGTCATTTTCGAAACTTGGGCTCAGTTTTAATACGGGGATGTCCTTGCCAACTGCACTTAAGGAAAACCTGCACATGGGCTATCTGTCATGGAAGGAGCAGGTTACCTTGGGCAGAGGACTTTTTAAAGGGTTCTAACACGTTTTCACGTAACATGTAGAGAAAACTGGCCAAGACTAAAAACCGTTAGATTGACACCCATGCAGCAGATCAGAACTATTGACCTTCACATTTTAGCCATCTACAGTTTTCAGTACTGGACATGGCGGGACCCCACCACTAAGCCAAAAATTGCTATATACATCAATGCTAGACAAAATACATTTTTTCGCTTCAGTTTTTCTGGGAAAAGTAGTCTATTTAAATATTAAACAATGTTATCAAAATTGCATATAATTTAAATAATTAATTATTAGTATACTTAAATTGAGGTATTACTAATTAGGCCAAATTAATAGTTTAAGATTTTGTACTTTTCAGCTGCGACAAAGTATCTATGACGATGTTCATTTCACATATTAATACTACATTTTCCAGTCAAGACTCTTTTTCCTTCAAACGCCAAATAGTCTAATTTTTTATATGCATGTATACAGGGTGTCCCTGAAGGTAGCTAAAATACATACAAAGAAGCATTTTTCTGCGTTGCAACGTTTGGTTGGAAATGAAAAATTTAGATAGTTTCAGCACGATAGGGATCCAGCCTATTTCGCAAATAATGTGCGTAATTACCTCATTGTCATCTTTGACCTCCGATGGATTGGACAAACGGAACTATACTCTTAGCCAGTAGGTTCATTAGATTAATCAAGTATCGAGTTTTGCTTTTGGGGACATCTCAAGGCACTCGTTTACAAGACTCCAGTTGACTCAGATGAGGGCCTCATTACAAAACTTTGGTAACCGCTGCAACCGTTCGTGGAACACCTGGCATCTTCGAAAGCGTACGCCAATCAATTGCTAGACGCTACCAGCAAATTCGAGCATTTACAATAGAGCTTTTTCATTTCTTTTGCTTTTGCTATATTTCCACCTACACTTTTTATTTCTAACCTCACACTGCTAATTTGCTATACAAAAAATGCTTCTTTATATGCATTTTATTTATTCTTAAAGTTTGGCCTATGAATTCAGTAACACCATGTATATGTGTATATCTTGGGTGCACCCTCCTGGAAATTATCCTGCCGGCACCCTTGAATTCAATCGTCCTTCAGTGAGTATGGACGAACAATTCAGTGAGTAGCAATAGCAGAAATAGCGATTCATCACAGACTTTCAATTAACTCAATATATCCATACACTTTAATGTATTTAAACCCATTTGGCTTCTTAGAAGATATTATTCGCATTTTGCCAGCAGTGGTGATTTAACACTTGAAATTATGAGACATCATTAAGAAACCAAAAGTTCTTTAATTAAAATAAATATTATAAAGTTCAAATACATTCACGCTCGCTGAGCGTCTTACAGAACTAGCATACACAGAATATACAGAGGCTAGAATCAAATAGCATGCAATAGAAATGCAATAACTCGCAGGCAAAAGGAACCACATTATATACGTACAATTCACATGTGCAACAGTTAATTTGCATAAAACAAGGTTCTGACCGGCCAATCAGAAACAAAATGTCTCCGTTACTATGGAGATATGCTGCGGCGATCACGGCTCATGAGAAAAACCGAAAGAAGAACCGCGGGAGAAAACGTGACGTCACGCAGCGAGTGAAGTTGCCGACGAACTTCGGCGAACGCCGGAGAGGGGAAACAAACGCCCGGGAGGCTAGCATGGCTGACCCTGTAAGTAAATTAACCAGTCGATTGCAATCAAAAAAGAGATGCCAGTTAGATGTTACAATAGTTCTATATACAAAATTTCAACATTCTACGGTTAAAAGTTTTAGAGTTATGCGAAATACAAAATTAATTTTGGCCCCGGATTTGGCGATATTTCGGCACAACTCACCGAGGTCGATGAAAAATAGTAGGATTTTGGGCATTGATCAAACAATGACTGACTACAGTACGTAATATATTGACGATTTCCATAGACATTAATGTATTGAAATTCTTTTCGGTGGTCCTGTAAATAAACTCTCAAGTAGATTGGAACCGAAAATCGAAATGCACAACTAGATGTAACAACAATCTTGGATGAGATCCAAGAAAATGACATCTCTATAATTTGTTGATGATATGAAATTTCAGCAATCTACGACCAATAATTTTTGAGGTATGAGGATTAAATACATACAAATGTACACCAAAATTCGCCAATCTTGGCGACTTTTGGCGTAATTTTTGAGGGAGGCACGTGACCGTCGTTGCACCATAATCTAACTGCATGCTAGGATGGTATTGTGCTTGAAAAGTCTGAATGTCTCTAAACCTGCCATTTGACCTTAATGTGTTGGAATTTTTTGAGTGTTCCTGTAGAAGAACTATAAATAGAGACACTATTTTCGGTGGAGAGATTCATTTTGTGATCCTTAACAACATATATCACTTTTATTAGTTTGAAATAGCCTAATATTTTTTAAATACGCTATAATGAATTTCTGCCCATAGACCGTAATGTATGAAAAATCGTTTGGGTGGCAGTAAAGATTGGATAAGTTTATAAACGTACCCGATGTTTTAATAGATGAGCGAGCTGTTGAAAGAACATGTCCTGGAATTTGAAATAAGGCCGTGCGGGGATTCTAAAGATTGAATTATTATTTATATAAAAGGACCTGATGGTTGTTGGTTGCCTTCTAAATGGCTGGCATCTAAAAATATATGTGCGTTTTATAAATCCAATCTTATCTCAAGATATTTATAGTATTTTGTATGATGTTTTAATAAAATTTGAAGATTAGCGAGAAGTTTAGCGTGGGAAAACTTTACTTTGGCCCTGTAAATAAACTATCCAGTCGACTGGAGCCAAAACGGGAGGTGCACAACTAGATGTTACAGCAATCCTAAATATAAAATTTTAACACTCTACAACCAATAGTTTTGAGATATATGAGTTGCATATGTACAAACGTATGTATAGACGGGAAAAACTCGTCGAAATGGACTCGTGATCGGTCGTCGATCGTAAAACGGAGACCTACAATATACATACTGAATTTGAACTTATACGAATGCATCATTTAGACACTAGTACGACTTAAATTATTTGTGTCTATAGACCATAATAATGTATAAGAATCCTGTTTTGCAACCCTGTTAACAAACTATAAGCTGTGCACACACCAAAATATTTGCCGGTCATGTGCCAGCCTGAGATCTACAATATACATATACTTAATTTTCGCTTAATCAAATACACCGTTTAGAACTAACGTTAAAACAATGAGTATGGTAGACAGCCAAAGTGTACTGGTCCCGCGTTGGGGCATACTGCGTGGCTGTCGATCAAAGGATGTAGAGATTCAGGCGGTTTTATGTGCATGCAGATACAAAGTAAATACGTGTTAGAACCCCTTAAAAAGGTCCCCTCCTCAAGGCCCGCCCAAGTCTCCCTCTCCCGTGGGTAGATGCCCTTCGTGTAGGCTTGCCATAACACAGAATACTGAAATACTCAATAGACGCTAGCGCACTTTTAGGAACTCCCGCCCAATGTATTAAATTCTTTTTGCAGCCTTGTAAAAAACTACACATCTTGTACACGCGAAAATCAATATGGGTGGTCTATAATATATATACAAAATTTCAGCTCAATCAAATGCACTATTTAAGAGCTATCGTGTTTGCTTACGTACACAAATCCATCACCGCAAAAACAAAATAAATGAATTAATGCCCGAAAACGTGTAAATACATGAAAATCTTAAAAGTCGAATATTTTCATGATTACAATACTTTCCATATATGTTCGGAAAATAAAAATGCGATAGACTTAAAGATGAGGATCATTGACACATGAGAGAAATGACAAAATAGTATTCCAAAAATCAGTCATCACATTTGCGTAATAGCAATATATTTTTTTTTATCGTAGCAGTTTCACAGTTTTGCACCATTTTATTTTTTATTGGACCTTTAATTATAACCCTTTTGAGCAGTATGGCTAACGTAATGTATGGGTACATCCACGCGCCACTGTAGCGTACGCAGACTTCCTTCAAGGGGAGGGGGAGGGAAGACATAATTTGCATGCACATTAAGAAAGTACTATCTCCGCACTCAACATAATTTCCCCCCCCCCTTTCTTCAAAAAAGAAATGGTATGCAAAAAAAAAACAAGAAAAAACATAAAAGTAATGGATGATTGGTACATAATTGGAGTTCATGAGATCAATGATGTTACATTTGATGTTACATAACACGTAAAACTGTATGTCTTTTCAAATATATTAACATTCCTGATAGCACTAGATCAGTGATTCCGGATTTCTTTCCACTATCTTGTGACAGTGCAGAGAGTAGTTTGTTTGGAAGGAGCTATGCATTAGAGTTGTGTATAAATAAACGTAATTTTCGCAAGGCATAAAAATCTAAATGCTTATGAGGTCGCATCGTGCCAAATGAATAAAACAATGAGTATGGTGGATTGCTAAAGTATTAAAATCCAGACTTCCAGGCAACTGCGTCTATCTAACGGTCTGAAGTTTTGGGCGATTTTTGCGAGATGTTACGCGAATATGCTTCGAATTTCTGAAAAAGACCTCGCCCAAGGCAACGCCCCCCGCTAAGCAGATACCCGTCTTTTAGATTTGCCTCAGAAAAATACTCACATACGATATACACATACTCACATACCTGCATCGAATGCTAACACTGACTGATCTAAAAATTTCGGTGTTAGGAGGATACGTACCCCTAGCTAAGCCCTTAACTCACACTTCCTTTAAAAAAAAATTTTTAAATAGACCTACAATTTAACCTTTCCAGGGGCGGTGTCAACATCGGTATGTCACTTTTTTACATTTCTTTAAAGTAAAGAAAGAACAACTACTAATTATTTTAACTTTTAAAATTATTAGGTCGGTGCATAATTATCAGGCGTTTTTCCCTTTCCCCATCGGCCGAAACAGTCCCAGCTTTCGCTCCCTTCCAGTCTGCCAAAAGTACCTGGTCGTCAAAATCCGATGGTCGACCTCGTCCTAGCTTATCTTCCAAGCTAATGTCACCAGACTTGAAACGGGCAAACCACCCTGCATAGAATTCTGTTGTATTGTATTGTGGCGAAGCTATGCAAGGGCTATCTGCCAAAGAGAGGAGGTGCCTTGGTCGAAAGACATTTTAAAGGGTTCTAACGCGTATTCACGCTGTAACTGGATAAAAGCGACCAAAACTCAACACTGTTAGATTAACAGCTGCAGAATAGGACAAAACGCTGGACATTCACACTTTAAACAATTTTTTTTTAATATTGTAAAAAAGTGACATGCTGAAACTGACTGTGTCCACAAAAGGTTATCTTTTTATTAAAAAATTAAAGGTAATACAATCACAGTACAAAAAATTATCTTTGACCCCCAATACTTCAATAAAATAATCTAGCTGAAGTAGCAGCTTTAAAAAAAAAATGAAAAAAATCCTCTTCAATATACATTGTCAGCGATCCAGAGTGGGGGGAGGGACACAGGAACACATACCACCTGAAAATTACAGTGTAGAATATTGACTTCGTTTTTAAATTCAAGTGAATTTATTTACCAGAAATATGAGCCAAATGTTTTGTGCCACTTCCAGAATTTTTTCTGAATCCGCCACTGTTAGTATTTACCCTGTTCATTTTAAATTAAATTCAAAATGTGCAAGTTAAAGGCTTATTTGGGAGGGCGCCTTATTGTTGGGGGCCCAGGCAATTGCCCCGAATGCCATGCTGAAAATCAGTCCTTGCATGTATCCTGTGTTTTATGTACGGAACACGAGTCCGGGTGGTGAACCCACTCAATACTTTTACCTTTCATTCACCCTCCTCTCAGTCCAAAAAGCCGATGATTCGGATCAAAATTTTTAGGTTACTCGAACGGTTAGATCTTATACCGTATTTAAATATATTGGACCAATTTGTTATATTTTGTAACGGATTGTGTCAATATGAATGGCATTTCATTATTGTGTTATAACGGTATGAAGATGTCGTTCTGTTCCTTTAACGTTATGGTCTCATACCGTATTTAAATTGTTATTGAACGAAAGGTTATATTCTAACTAATTGATACTGTATGGCTATCAAATAGTTATGTGAGTTTAACGTTATAAACTAAACGGTTAACATGATTAACCGAATGCATTCTGTTACTGTTCTTAGAGTTATTATGTATAGCACAGAAAAGAATAACGTTATATTAAGTGTACATTGAATATCGTTATTAAATATAACGTTATTCCCCGAGCACTCTTGGGTCAAGTAACCGAATACTGATTTCTCAAATCATTAACGTTATAGATTATAACGTTATTTCGTGAAGAACGATTTGAAAGTTACGGTATGAATAACGTTATTCGGCTTGTGAATAACGTTATGATTTGTAACGAATAACGAATTGGTTATAACGCACATTACGTTAATTTACGGATCCCTGAAAGATACACCTTTTAGTAAGGACTTTGAGAACCATGGTATGGCCACTAGATGCGTGATGACTTTGAGTCAACCACTACTAAACAAAGGATATTGTTTAGCTCTGGACAACTTCTACACTTCTCCGGAGTTAGCGGAGTTGCTGATTACATACAAAACGGATGTGTATGGGACACTAAAACCCAACAGAAAAGGTTTACCCCCATCCTTCAAAAATGAAAAAATTCCCCAAGGAAGCTTGATTGCAGTGGCGTAGCGAGGGGGGTGTTTTGGGTGTCAGAACACCCCTAAATTTTTGAAGGGTTCTAGACATATTGTCAGGAAACAGGATTCACAATGCATTTCAATTTACAAACTAATATTGAGTATTGTCAATTATTGTTCACTCTATCATTTTTAATTATAATCTAAACCGGAATCGTCTAGGGGGCATGTACCCCTCCCTTTGAATCTGCCAATAGGGGGGAGAGATGTGTGATGAAGATAACATATTTTTCGTGTATAGAATTATGTTCCTTTGCTTGCGTTTCTAGATTAAAATGTTCCGTATTAAATTTTTAATCTCTCTCTCCGCTTTGCTTTTCGGCTTGATAAACGTTTACTTTTGCACGTCAGTGTGTCTGGGATATTTCTCTTCTGGCTGTCAAACCCTGGCCAAACGGCCAGCGGGCTGGCCAAAAGATAGTAGCACTTCTTTCCCCTGCCTTGCAGCAGGCGGAACTTTTTACGACTGCTGGACCTCCCACGCCACGATCCCCATATGTGTTATCTATCTCTTTCCCAGCTCTCAAGGAAGTGTGGATTTTCACCACCTCCCCGCGATGAATTCCCATTAAATAGTTTCCATGATAGTTTCCGAAAGGGGGAAGGCAGCGTTCTTGGAATTTCGGCTGAGGTTTGGACATCTGAAGGCTCTAATTGAATGCTCCTCCGAACGTCAGAGGGCTAAATTATTTTGGGATTAGCTTATGCAATGTAAACTTGCAGGTGCCTCCTTGTTGGTTCCCACGGACGGGTCTGTTTGCTTTTGTTAGTGGCAATCGCCAGTGGATCGGCAACTTCTGCCCTGGCATTTTAAATTTGTGGAATAAATAGGTGCGGAAATATTTTTATGAATCCGTTTCGTATTGTTGTAAAAGCTGAAATATTAAACTTGAGTGTTTCATAAAGTAATTTTCTATTTTATAAGAATTTTGGTTTTTCAACAAATTATGTCGAAAAGAAAAATTTTATCAATAAAATCATATTTTGAACCTAAAAAACCAGCGAGATCCGCAGAAATTTTAGAAAATCTTGAAGAGGTTTCAAATGAATTCGAAACAGAAAGTAATGTGAATGCCTCTGGTACTACTGAAGGACAAAATGTTTTGCAGAAGGATTACCATGCGAATGACATAAGCGATAGCATTGGCAAGAAGGTAAGAATTCATTCAATTTTTTTTTCTTACTAAAGTAATCATTGGCGTAAGTGTGTGGGAGTTAAATTGGGTGCAACCTATTCTAGGAATACTCAACTCATAAAACACACCAAGTTACGCCTGTATAGTATATACTGCATTGCATTGTTTTTATTTATATGTCGTGTCTTGTTGGTTAAAATTACTAAAAAATCCTAGTTTGACAAATCGTTTTTCAAAACTGAAAATTTTCTATTTTACTTTTTTTTGTTTGTTTGTATGTTAAACTACTACTAACTACTAAAATAGCATTTAAAAAGATAAATGACTATAAGCACATGCTTTCGCTTGTTTAAGAAATATAGTAAAAGTAAAAAACATGTTCTAAATTTAGTTGAAAGTACTTAAGCATAATATATTTTAAAATTTTAGTAAAGTAATGTGTTTACCAACGAAAATCCTACATTTAATAAATAAATACACTTTGAACAAGTAATTTTTGTTCTATCATGAGCTCAATAAAATGTTTATAGTATGTGTTTTATGATGAATGAGGAGAATTGTCCGTAATTACCAATGTCATTTGGTCAGAGTGATAAATGATATTTTTGAAAATTGTATCCTTTCAAAATAAATAAATAAAAATAAAAAATCAGTGGGTCCTTTTACAGCTGTGTGGGGTCCCTGTCTGCACGAAAATCTGCTTCTAGAGATCTCATTCCCACATAACAATAGTGAACGGAGCCACTAATGTTTTTGTTTTTTTAAAAGTAAATATCAGTGGAGCGGAAGGTTGCTTCGAAATTCCTCTACCAGTACACAATTGCTAACCTAAAAATAGGCGATTAAACTGATAAATATTCAATCATTTATCACAGTGATAAAATGACGACGGTAATTATGCATAGTTACAGGATTACTCACGTTTACCGTAAGATATTTATTTTTATCATTTAAAATGCTGCTTTGGCTTAAGTCATTCTTCTCTCACTGGGAAGCAATTAGAAAGTATATTAAAACATCTTTTAAATGACAAATCTCTATATTTCGATGAACACATATTTACAAAGCACTTCTTTTTGCTGTTATTTTGTTTAAGATTTTTTTTTTTCTCTTTTTGCCATTAGATATAGTAAAATATTTTAGACTTTCCTGCTTAAATATTTTAGGTTTTAATAAGTATGGTAAAGAGGGGATGGATTTTACATTTTAAAGACTTTCTCTGAACCTGAAACAACAAACTTATTGGTACTCCAAGAAATAAATATTTATTGCAAGTATCACTGAGCATTGTGCAATGGAAATACTTTCAGGGACGCTATTTTAAAAATAATTATCTGTGTGTTTATATTGACGAACAACCTTTGAGTATTAATAGCATTATCCCCCTCGCCTCGCAACGACAGAAAAAAAAACCCAAATATTTTTATTTATTAAATCAAATGTTATAATTAAAAGAAAGTGACAAAGTTAAGATTTTTTTTTTTTTTTTTTGATCGGCAACAAAAAAAATCACACGGACCAGCGCCGACCATTGGTTGGAAAACTCTCGTTTACAGCAGCGGTTCTCAAAATTTTTGAGGCTGTTTTCCATAAAGTGGGATAAATACCCCTAGAAATGTTTAGCCTAAGAGACAAATTAGCTATTGCATTTTTTCTTTAAATTACGAAATATAAATAATATTTTTAATTAATTATAATCATTAAAAAATGCTGTATTTTAGCAACTTATTATTAAATCAACAAGCAGTCAATGAAACGGATTAATGAGATTAATAAAGAAAGAAATTCAAGTTACTTAAAGAATCTTTTTTTTTTTTCAGCTTTCGGATGCAGAAAGAGAAGAATTACTTTGTAATCCATGGACACCCCCTGCAAATTACACTTTTCCCGCGACAGGAAAAAGAAATTTAAAATTTCAACACCGATGGCTTTTACGATGGAAGTGGCATACATATTCACCGTCAAAAAACGACGCATTTTGCAAATTTTGTGGCCTTTTTCCACCTTTAGGTGTTGGTAACAGCGGGATTCCACCACGAAAGATAGTGTCCGAAAAGTTTGATAACTGGAAAAAAGCCATCGAAGATTTTGATGGTCATGAAAAAACAGATTATCATAAAAAATGCGTGTCAGACTCCGAGACTTTCCTTTCTTTCGCAGGAGGAGAGAGAAAATCAATTGATATATGCATAAACTCGGGAGTTCAAGAGCAAATAATGAAAAATCGTAGTAACATCAAACCAATCATCAAGACAATAATATTTTGTGGAAGGCAAGGGTTATCTTTAAGAGGACACAAGGAAATGGGAAATATTTTAGATGACGAAGAGAATAATTCTGGCAACTTCAGAGCATTACTAAAGATGCGCTGTGATGCGGGGGATAAATCGTTATTTGATCATTTAAAATGCAGTAGCATAAACGCCAAATATACTAGCCCAGAAATACAAAATGATATTATAGAAGCATGTGGTAGTATAATTTTATGGAAAGTAGTCCAAAAAATTAATGATTCTGAAGGATTCAGCATTTTGGCGGATGAAACTACTGACATAGCAGGTATTCAGCAGATGTCATTGTGTGCCAGATACCTGGAAAATGAAAAAGTAAATGAAGATATTTTGCAGTTTTTACCTGTGTACGATGCTACAGGAAAAGGGTTAGCTTCCACAATTATTAACGGCCTGAAAAACTTCGGAGTTCAGATGCACAATTTAAGAGGCCAAGGGTATGACGGTGCAAGTGCTATGAGTGGGGAATTTAGAGGTACACAATCAATCATAAAAAAAAGAATTCCCATTAGCAATGTATGTACACTGTTCATCTCACAACTTAAATCTTTGTTTGTCAGATGCATGCAAACAGAGTACGATTAGAAATGCTATGGGTACTATAGCAAAAATTATTAATTTTTTCAATACCCCAGTATATATGTATGCCAATATCCAGTATGCCCCCCATATATGTATTCTTGGAACTACTGCATCCCATATCCTTAACATTGGAGGAAATGGCAGTAAACTGGCGAGATAAAATTTCATCCGATGCCCAAATTTTACTCCATGCCATTCAACGGAGTGAATTTATAGTCGGTTTAATTACTGCTGAGTAAGTTTTCAGTCTCACGCTACTTCTCAGGAAGTACCTCCAGACCATAAATATGGATTTATGTAAGGCGATAGAATGTGTTGAAGACATTTTAAAGACCTTGAAAGACCTAAGAAGTAGTGAAGATGAACTAAAATCTATGTACGAAAAGGTAGAACACATTGGAGGTATATTAGGAACAAATATAGAAACTCCTCGAGTTATCAATCGGCAACAGCACTGAACAAATATCGTTTCAGAAAATACCGAAAAGTATTATAAGAGATCTGTGCTTATACCTTTCATTGAGAGCATAATAATGCAACTCGAAGAAAGGTTTATTGCCCATAAAAACATTTAAAAATCATTTCAAGTTCTGCTGCCCTGAGATTGTAAGGGCATGCTTACACGTGAAGATGAAGAAAAAATACAACTGCTTGTCAGTATCTATGACAGTGACATCAATGTACCATTATCCACTGTCATAGGGGAAATTACTCTTTGGTACAAAAAACTATTGTGTGAAGAAACCTGTCCTCGCAATACAACAGACGCTTTAGCAGTTTGTGATAAAGATATTTTCCCATCCGTATACAGACTGTTAAAGCTTTTGGTTCTTTTGCCTGTAACAATAGCATCCACTGAAAGATCGTTTTCCAGTTTAAGATTTTTAAAAAACTATTTAAGAAATAGTACAAGTCAAAGCCGCTTAAATGGCTTGGCACTGTTGTATGTTCACAGGAGAATTCCAATTTCTGCAGAGGAAGTATTAGATGAAATGTCAAAAAAATCTCGGCGTTTACAATTTTTGTAATAGTATTGAATTAATTTCTTCCATGTATTTTCTTTTTTTTCTTTTTTTTTTTTTTTTGCTCTTTTCTACTTATAAATAAATTTTAACTTGGAAATTTTTAGAATTGTGTCGTTCTGAATTAAAAAGCAAAGCTAATCGAAAAATAATTTTTGGAGAAGTTATAAAATATGAACTACGTTTTCTTTAAGAGCACATTTTAAATTTTCTAAATCTTTAAAAATTAATGAAAGTATAACTTTTGATGTAGCTGATATTTTAAGAATAATTTTTTGTAAGCTGATATTTTAAAGATTGATGTAGCTGATATTTTAAAGATATTTTATTTTTAAAACGCACACTTACAATTTTCATTTTCAGTGCTCAAAACCTTTTTATTGATCAGTTTTATTTATTTATCTACCACAACTGACTTATAAAAAAATTCAGTATCAATTTATAGTTTATAAAAGACAGAGGCAGATGGAATCTATTGACAAAATTCAATCGGAGAGTGGGGAGCAAAATTGACAGACTGAAACCGTCTTTTAATTGAACGTTTTTATTTCATAATTAATAATTTGTTTATGTGTATATTTAACCGAATACTTTAAAAGTGCATTGTTGCATTTTTATTTTGTAAAATAAAAATGCAACAGTAGAATAACTTTTAAAACAGAACTACTTTTAATATAGGTTGGTCAACTTTTCTCTATTTGTGCCCCCCCCCCCCAATCTTGGAGATCAAATGCACGGCTGTGGTTCATTAAGTATGTGCCTAAAACCCCCCCTAAAATTTTTTTCTACTACGCCACTGCTTGATTGCTTATCAAAAAGGGAAAATGTGCGCAATCAAATGGCATGACAAGAAACAAGTGTGTGTGCTGACCACAGTGCACAACTCGGAGATGGTGGAAATAACCCACAGACAGCAAAGTACTAAAAAGCCAAAAGTCATAATTGATTACAACTTAAACATGGGAGGTGTGGACAAATCCGACCAGTGCATGTCATACTACCCTATAATAAGAAACCAGCAACGGAAATATTATAAAAAAATGTTTAGACACTTGATGGACCAGGTTGTTTGGAATTCATTTGTTCTGTACCAAAAGCAAGGAGGATCCATGAAACACCTTGACTTTCGAATGCAGCTATTTGACGGATTAATTAAAAGAAACCACGAAATTCGAATTTTCCATAAAACTCTCGAGAAAAATCCTGCAAATATTCTAAGACTAACTGGTCGTCATTTTCCCAGCACTGTACCAGCAACAGAACGCAAATCGAACCCCCTCTGTCGGTGCGTTGTTTGTGCAAATAATGTTGTTGATGGAACCACGGGAAAAAGGAAGAGAAGGGAAACACGATACGAATGCAAATTATGCAATGTTGGATTGTGTGTTTCGCCGTGTTTTGAAATTTATCATACACAGGAAAATTACTAATGTTTATTTCTACTTTGACCAGGTAAATAACTCACTTACACCAGCTTCAATTATTTTCAACACATAAGAAAAAGTTTCAAATGTGGAATCTGATTTTTTTTTTAAATAATTGTTTAAGCAATGTAAAATTTATTGTGTTTTAGAGTTAAGCTGAATATTAATAAATTTGTGAAGACTAGAAATACAATAATCATAATTTAACTTAAAATCTCTATATTTTAAAAAGTTAAAAACCTTGAAGGACTTTTAAAATTTTACTTGCAATATTCAATAAAATGAGCTTTTATTATTTTTAAAAGAAAATTAAATACTAACAGTTTTTTTATTTATGATAGTACAAAACATATTTTAAAATGTAAATATGTTCAAATATTAGTTTGAAAAATGTTCCGTTTATCATTAATTTAGTCAATTTTATGCAAATGAATTTAACATTTTAATTAGAGTATACTTTTTTACAGTAATATTTCAATTTAGAAAAACGTTACAAATTTTCCTAGATGTATATGAAAATTGCCTCGTAAGATTCATTGTTATTTTAGTATACCTAGAACTATTACATTTTTATTTTGCTTTGAAAAAAAATTACAAACATTTTAATTCAAATATTATTTTTATTGCTGTAAAATCTAATCTGTTTTTATGTATCAGTTTTGTTAGCAAAATGACAATATTCTGTAATCAAACATCTCGCTAATTCAAATTAAATAGTTTTAAATTATGAACATCTATTTTATACATTATGGTTTTACTAGTTTAGATAGGTTTATCATTAATTTGAGTTCAACTAAAACTAGGTCTAATAAACTTTATAAAAGGCTTCTAATATTCTCCAATTTATTACATTTCTTCTATTACTGTAACTAATGATACTAAAAATTAAAAAATTACTAAAAAATATCTTACTTTTATTCGATAATGAGCAATCATCCCCAAAGAAGTTTAAATTTTCTTATTATTCGACTGTAAACGCTATTTTTCTTCAATTTTAATAATGATTTATTTGTTGCTATATAATGTGAATACTTTTTAAAAACATGAAAATACTTCTTTTTTTTTTAGAAATGTGCCCAATATTACCATATCTCTCTTTATTATAACACTGCTAATTTAACAAATCATTAAATTATGATCATCTCAAAAATTTAATTTCAGTATTATAAAAAATTGTCCTTTATCGTATACGATAAAGAATACGTTTACGTACTCAAGCTTTTAAATTGTACTTTTATTTAAATGTAAATATCTGCTTTTCTTTTTCAGTTTTTACAAATGTTTGTTTTTTGTAACTGATACAATTATTTCCACAGAATCTGAATTGTTTTTAATTAATTATGCTGATTTTATTACATTTCTCTCCTAACCGAGATTCTGTTGACTTAGATTATTATTTAATAGTACAGGCGCGCACACAGGATTTTTGGCTGGGGGGGGGGGGGGGGGGGTCCAACATTTACAGTTTGGAGAGTCCAACTTTTATGGTTTGGAGGGGTCCAACTTTTAGGGATGTTCCAGATTGACAAAAATCAGTGATGAAAGAACTCGTTTTTCATTAAATGGAATTCATCAAAACTTGTCCCATCCAGTTCCCTAAGAATACACTACACAATACAATAGGAAGCAAAATAATAGTTGTACAGTTTTAAGAACAAGATGGTGTTTTATGTTCGCTTTCAGTTCGTTTTTGAAAAGTTGAGGAAAACGAGAAAAAAAATTTCTTTTTTTATTTATTAGAACTGAAACTATTGCTACCTTTTTTTTGGAATCATTTTATTTACTATAGATATAGGGTAATAATCAATCGAAAAAAAAAAAATCAAAGCCGATGGGGAGGTCCAGACCCCCTGGATCCCCCCCCTTGTGTGCGCCACTGTAATAGTACTAATTAAGGGCCAGTTTTACATTATCGATCACCTGTGTGCATTTATTATTGTCTGACAGTTTCACTAAACAAAACTATATGTAAGGGTCCACGGGAGGAACGATGAGAGTCCGCTTTTCGTCAATGTTGAGGTTTCTACTGCATTCTGTTGTTCATTAGTGGCACTATTAATATCCGAATCCATAGGGGGAAGAACGATGAGAATACATTGAAAAAATAGCCCAAAGATACAGTTTACTGGGGAAGAACGTGGAAAGTCCCGTGCGCCTTTCGATTTTTTGGAAAATCAACTGTATTGGACTCTCATCGTTCTTCCCGTGGACCCTTCATACATTGTACACACACACACACATATATATAGCTATATAAAGAGATAGTGGGAGAGAGAGAGAGAGAGATGAAAATATTTTTTTATTCAGAAAAAAATAAGGAGGTGGAGCACATAGAGAAAAATTAATATGCTATTTTACGTGCTATTTTTAGAAAAATTAACATGTTATTTTATGTTTAGCGAGTTTCATCGTGCACGTATTCATCTGTCACATCGTGATAAGAATAAAGTATGATTGTGCATTAATATAAAAAAATAACTCAAGTAATGTTTGAGTGATGCAGTAGAAAGATATTACATAATCAATGGAACAAAAACATTGAGTAGATCCCCCCCCCTTACACACGCACACTTTTTTTCGGCCACCTGTGTGCGATGCAACTTTGTACACACGGCAGAACCTGCCCTAATCCAAGAAAATATTAAGAAACCTCAGTTAGTTTTAATTACTTCGGAAAACTCATTTCGAAAACAAATATATTTGTTGCATCTAGATATAAATATGTCATAAAAACCTTGACTTATTTTGTAAGTGAATATGTAGTTATTCATTTTCTCTTTATTCTGATGCGGATAACTACGCTATTATAGACATGCATAGCACTGTTATTGAATTGGATACCCTGTAAACATGAATGGCCCAGATACAGTTTTTTGTCTTTTAATCATAACGGAAAACCCATTTCTAAAACTTCTTGTATTAGAAAAACTCCTGTTGTGCGTGTATGCAAGTATTAACTCAAGAACTTAAATTATTTTGGAATTGTTGGATTATTATTTATTTATCGTTATTGATGCTGCTTAGAAAAATGATGTTAAATTGTATTGATTTAAAACAAGGAGCTTGTAGCTTTTTCTTATTACGGGAAAAAAATTAAATGTTCTTTTATTACAAGTATATTTGATGCATGTAGATGTAAATATTTCCTAAAAACTTGAATCTATTTTAAAATTAAACTTGGTGAATTATTATATTTGTTATCTCTTTATTCTGATGCTCCTAGATTATCACACTGCTGTTTAATTGTGCTAACCCAGAAATTGGAGCATTCCAGATTTTTATTATACCGAAATAATATAAAAATTTATTGCAGAATATCTCTGGTTTATGTGTATGCAAAAATCTACTCAAAACTTGAATTTATGTTAGAGTTAATAAATTGTGTTGAAGTATTGCATTGAGCATTGATTGTGTTGATATATTATACTTATGGTTATGCTGATAAGGGAGGCTGGGGAAATATGATCCCCACCATAGTTAGTCATTTTTTTCTGTGTTGTAAATTGCCAGTTTTCCGAAATTTTTAACCTGAACAATAGGACTTTTTCCGTTGCACGGATTATGTATTTTTTATTTCAAAATAAACAGATAATTTTACTAAAATAACTTGTTTTCAATATTTTTATAAAAAGATCATGTATCTTCACACCAAG
>JAWZYV010015516.1:0-55772 GCA_038373885.1 Cheiracanthium punctorium
TAACGAAAGGTTTCCGCCAGATTTGCTTGAGTCAGCTCACGCGGTACCCAGCTATTGACCTTATATGTCAAGTTTCTGCGATGCTTAGCGCGACTAATAGACATGGCACTAAAGTCTAACTCTTTTAGCTAGCTCTCGAGTGGATGAATATTTTGTCTCCTTCCACAAATTCTCGTAGGCGGGCCGGCCAGAGGCCAGCATCCGTAGGCCGGCCAGAGCGCTCTGCTTCTTTAATGTCCTAGTCCTCGTTTTTGAACTTTCGGTACCAAATCTTCACAGTTTCATCTGATATAACAGTAGTACCTTAAGCTGTAGACATGATTAGGTGTCATTCTGTAGCTGACTTTTTGCAACAGAACTGAGAGTAAATGATGGTTCAATCTGGTAGCGTGACAGTTCCTTTTCAGACACCGTATACTTAATCATAACGGCATTGTTTTACATATTTCACAACACAGTACTCTAAAACAAGTCTTTTTCTTTCAAATAACAAAAATCGTTTGGCAAAACATTGGCAAAGACACCAACGCGAACTGCTTGTGCAGGCAATACTTGCAGTGGTGGAAAACTTTCGTTACAACCTAATATTTGTACTAGTGTTACTTTAACATTCCTACTATCACTGTTCCAATGAATTTTGCGACTTGTGTGCATGCAACTTCTCTTTTTGTTGACTTTCGTTCTTTAAAATGCTCTTCTATGCAAATATTTTACGCCATCAGAAATCGTCATACGTGCACTGTCACATACAATATGAGGCAATTTAGGTTCTTTTGTTGTGATTTATAAAACTTCTAGACATTTGAACGATTACACAACATTTATTTTACAAGAAAAATGTTATTTATTATGTTGTAACGAAAGTTTTCCGCCATTGCAAGTATTGTCTGCACAAACAGTTCACGCTGGTGTCTTTGCCAATATTTTGTTAAACGATTTTTGTTATTTGAAAAAAAAAGACTTGTTTTAGAGCACTGTGTTGTGAAATCTGTAAAACAATATCGTTATGGTTAAGTATAAGGTGTCTGAAATGGAACTATCACACTACCAGATTGAACCATCATTTACTCTCAGTTCTGTTGCAAAAAGTCAGCTACAGAATGACACCGAATCATGTCTACAGCTTAAGGTACTACTGTTGTATCATACGACACTCTGAAGATTTGGTACCAAAAGTTAAAAAACGAGGACTAGGACATTTAAGAAGCAGAGCGCTCTGGCCAGCTTACTGATACTGATGAGGCCCGCCAACGACAATTTGTGGAAGGAGATAAAATATTCATCCACTCGAGAGCTAGCTAAAAAAGTTAGACTTTAGTGTCATGTCCATTAGTCACGCTAAGCATCGCATATACTTGATATATAAGGTCAATCGCTCGGTACCGCATGAGCTGACCCATGCAAATCTGGCGGAAAACTTCCGTTACAACCTGATACAACATGTACAAGAACTGCAGTAACCATAAACATTTTTCGGTATTACATTTCAAAAAAACGTACTCATAAACTATCTTAATAAATAATCAGAAGCAAAGATTCTCAGTTCAAGTTCAGGACTTCGGTCACTGCTTCTTATGGAAATAAAGCTCACGTCATTCTAGAGCTGCCGTTCAGGCATACAAGTGACTTTTTCCAAATGGTATTTGATTAATGTCTTCGATTAAGATTACTCAGATATATAAATCTATCTTTAAGTATTTTTTTACATTTCAATGTTCGGGTGTAATTTTTGTTTTGTGATGAACCAACTGGTTTATGTGCAGGATTTGACTGGCTGTTAGATATCATTTATTACTGTTTATTGTAGTATTGTAGCAACTATTTTTTTACAGGTAATCCACTGGAATGTGACTGCAGGTTAAAGTGGATTTTAAACATAAGAGAGCGTCCTGGAACCTGTACAGAGCCGGAGGAAGGAAAATTATTAAGTGAATTGACGGAGAAAGATTTTAGGTGTTCGGCATGATCTTCTGTAGACATAAAATATCGAACTAACATAAAAAATAGAAATACTTATTCTTGTATACAACTGCCAATAAAAATTGAAATCAGAAACTGGCTCCTCTTATTTTTATTCTCACATCTGTTTACACTCGATATAAAAAGTTTATAGCATGTCTGCATAGTTTCTGAATATGGGTATGTACGCTTCCACACTTCTTCCATGCATAATAACATAGTCTTTTCTTTTCAAAGTAGGACAAACTCTTCAGCATTCATTAAAATGTTATGCCCGAAGGAAAACCATTAAAAAGGCTAGTATGAGCTTCGACATGGAAATATAACTAACTGACACTAAAGTAAAACATATAGACAGGATAGTAAAAAAAAAAGCCAATCAATATTAATAAAATAAAATTACCCTCATACATTAAACAAACACACTCCTCCAAAAAAAGGGAAATTTTAGATAGTGTGTTTTTAAAAATTTATCAACATATTTTATAGTAGAAAAAAGAGCTTCATATGCTACAAAAAGGGATTAAAAATAAATGTTTGCGAATTAAATGAACTAATAGGAAATTTTAACTGCGTGACATTTAAAATGCAACACCAAGAAGAAGTGGTCAGGAAATTATGCAAATTTCAGGGTAAATGCAACTTTCCGAGCTATGCTAATGATGCAAAATTGACATCTCGCCAGTGCACGGGGATAAGGAAATACGGGAAGGAATCGGTAGAACGGACAATTTTTGTGAAATTATTGCTGCTAGAGAAATTGCCTTAGAAATTTTATTCTTGTCTCAGAGGACAGGTGTAACCAGAGAATGCCAGACCACCGTCGACGGAGGCAGTTCCAGCAGACCGACCATTTTACGAGTGGTATGGTTGTTGTTGTTGTTGTTGCTAATGCCCTCTGCAACCGCGTTGCGGTGACAGATCCCCCTAGATATAGGCAGGCGATGGGCCGAAGGAGCGGCTTCCATTTCAATGAGCCCCAGTGGGAGGAAGTCCGTCTTAGCTCCGGGTCCCGTAATTTAGAACCAATTCCAGAGGGGGGACCAACCCTCTGAAATCGGCACCCCCAGAGGTATCGTTTAACAACTTGGAGGACTTTGAAGCCACGACGGATTTTACGTGCACCAGCTCCCATTAGCGTACACGGTTCCACAGCGGACGGGCCGAGAGGGGGAAGTCCCTCCCAAGCACTGGCCAAGCCGGATGCTGCTTCACTTGCCGTGTTCTTATGGGAACGTAGTTTAGCGCCCAGTCCACTGCGGGACACAATTGGTATAGTGATCGGATTGAGAAAGGCAGGTTGGTCCATTCGCCAAATCTCGGCAGACACACACCTGGATGTGTCCACTGTACACCGGCTGTCGCAAAGATGGTTGGAACAAGGAAATGTGACTCGTTAAAGGAGGGTTGGTGCAGCCAGAGTGACGTCAGCACGCGTGGATCGACGCATCCACCGACAAGCGGTGGATGCCTCCGCTAGCTACTACAACTTTCATTCTGCGACATGTTCAAGACACCTTGGATGTTCCTATATCGACCAGAACCATTTCCCGTCGATTGGTTGCTAGTGGCCTGCACTCATGGCGTCCGTTCAGAAGACTGCAATTGGCTCCACAACATACACGCCAACGACTGCAATGGTGCCAGGCTAGAGCAACGTGGACGACAGAATGGCATTGGGTCGTGTTCTCAGATGAGTCAAGCTTCTGCTTCTCCAGTGACAGTGTGCCGTCGACGTGGAAACAGGTCCAATCCGGCAGCAATTGTAAAACGCCCACCGCGCGAAGACGTTGCATCATGGGTTGGGTAGCAATTGCGTATGACTCCAGGTCACGTATTAAATCACAGTTCGTATTAAATCACAGATCGTAGATCGTTGATACAAATTTAAGAGGGAACAAAGCGTGATAAACAGGATAAATAAATAAATCCTAACTAATATTATAAATGCGAAAGTGAGTTTGTTTGTTTGTTTGTTTATGACGCTATCACGCCTAAACCGCTGAATAAATTATGATGAATTTTGGTTTTAGATATAGATGGGACCCTGGAGAAGGTTATACGCTACTTAGAATTTTAGATATTTAATTACTTCTTTAATTATTAATTAAAAACCGCTTTTACGTTGCCATGCTTGGCGAGTTTCGCCCGTATCAAGTGATTCATGTTTTGAGCTTGATTTATGCATTTGAAATAAAGCAGAAATTCTATTTGCAAAATCACATGCATTTGGAAAACATAAATTAATGGTTTTGAATACGATTGGCAACAATTTGGCAACTCATTTGACGAAAAAACAGTTTGGTGGGAATGACGGCCGGGATAATAGGTAAGTACCAAGAAAGTCCAGATGTGTTTCTTAAAGTTCGTAAATTTCCAAATCCTACCAATAATATAAATATGTACGTTTATGTGTTTGGATGTTTTTGACTGAATCACACAAAAATGGTTGAAAAAATTTGTATTTGTAATGAAGATAGCTTATGTCCTGGATTAACATACAGGCAACCTTTCAAGCACATAGCATAAATAATAATAAGACACTCAAAATAATGCTAATGCATTGCGCTCTATGAAAATTTTGTAGCTACTATTCCGATTTTAAAACTTTTTTCACTGATTGAAATTCCTAGGCCTATATGGTCTTAGGCCTATAGGGTCCTAGACTTATATGGGGAATTCCTCTGTATGGAATTTCCTAAGCGATCCTAGCCCTTATTTTCGCGAGGTTTTTGAAAAAAACACGGAAAACTGCGAGCGGCTAGGTCGACAGGCGCGACCGGTGTTTGAACCTGGCATCTCCCGCCTTCCAGGTTTGAGAGCAGACCCTCTTAGACACTGAGGGGACCCTGAGTGTTATAGGCTACTTTTCATGCATATATCACAAATAGTTCTTTTACAGGGATGCTCATAAGAATTACATTACGCTCTATGTGTATCTCTGTAAGTACTGAACCGATTCCAAAACTTTTTTCACTGATAGTAAGCTACACTATTCTTGAGTATTATAGGCTAAAATTAATGCATGTAGCGCAAATAGTTCCTTTACGGGAACACTCAAAATAATTCTAATACATTACGCTCTATGGGTATCTCTGTAACTATAGAACCGATTCTAAAACGTATTCGCTAATAGAAAGCTGCACTATTCCTGATTAACATAGGCTAAAATTCATGCATATAGCATAAATATTTCTTTTACAAGAGCACTCAAAACAGTTCGGAAATACTGTCGTAACTGTCTCTAATCGCCAAATGCCTGAAAAAAATATAAATTTAGTAATTTTACATACTCTGTTATTTTAAATGAAGTATACTACCATGCATTATACTTCATTTAAAATAAGTAAAACGCAAATAATATTTAAATGCAGTTTCTTTAGTCGCAAACATATTTGTTATTCACACATGCTTCGTTTCTCTCGGGACCTAATTCTAAAGCCGACGCGGACGAAGTCGCGGGTAGCCACTAGTAAATAAATATAGTTGAAAACTAGAGATTTATATAATATACAGGATGCCCGAGAATTGTTGGACAGTTTATGAGATTTAAAAAAAAAGTATCTTATCAGAGTAGCATTAAAATTTAATTGCTAACTACTTAACCCATTTGTGCCTGGATATTTTTGCGACTTTCTTCGATTTTTACTGATAACAGAAATAATAGATCAATTTCTGATGTCAACTTTTTGAATAAGGGATGATTTCTTTTAAAATCATTATGCATAAAAATTAAATATCAACATCCTACTGGGTCATGTTAAAATATTTTGTAGAGTTGAGGCTCAATACCCATGAATAAAGGCTAGGAAAAATAAATAACGTTTTCGACTAATAGCGAAAATGCCGTCCCAAAAAAGGGACACTAGGCATAAATGGGTTAAATACAAAACAAAATTAATAGTTTTCAATATGAGATATTTTGATAGTTCGTACGACATCTAAACAATATTCAACTGCCTTCCATGCATTTGTAAGCATCTCAGGAAAAATGGAATGAATAGCTGCTGTGAATCCCTGCTTGAGCTCCTGTACATTGGTAGTCCTGTAAACAATATCTTCGACATAATCTGGGGCCGTCGTGATTCCAGCGGGCCAGCTTGTACGCTCCGAAAGAGGATTGCGGACGTTTCCTCATTGGTTAGATTTGGCCGTTAGGGATGACGTATTTAAGTGCTGCAACCAATAAGTGAGCATCCGCAGTCCTCTTTGGATCACTCATCGGAGTGCACAAGCAGGCACGAGACGCTGGGCAGGGCGGATTAAAGTGCTCTCTGGCGATTTGGCGTGCAGTCAGAGTCCTTTGGCAAGAGTCGGTTCTCCGGCTGTTATACACTGCACGCTAGGGGTTGCCGCCCGCACCGCAAGTTGATCCGCGAAAAACAGTAGAGCTTCCACATTCTTTTTCTGTTGCAGTATATTTACATACAGCATTTCAATAATCCGTTTCTGTCACTGCTATGGAATAGAAGTAAGGTGTTAGAGGGGGAGGGGGGTGGGTTTTTAAAAAGTACATATTTATTTATGCAATAACAATAATGGAAAATTGGGAAATTCAACGTTTGAGCATGAAATTTTATCTCTCAGCTATTTACAGTTTTCTTGTTATCTTTTTATTTTTTCTTAATGTTTTACTTCTATCCCTTGTCTTGCCTTTGCCATTGGGAAAAAAAAAAGACAAAATGTCTTTGACAATACAAGAAATTTCCAGATTTCACCGTTCATTTTTTTTTTTTTCCTGACTTTATACATAGACAATGTTTTGACTGGTGTTTATAAGTGATTTTTAAGCGATATTAAACTTTAAAATTGGAACACATTTTAAGAAAGGCTGATCTATGCAAACGAAATTATTTTTCTGCTTTTTTCGATTTATAAATAGAGCGCTCAACGTTGCCTTACGCTGAGGCCTGTGGGGTGATTATGGATTGATGCAATTTATGGGATCTGCATCAGTTATGTTTCATCAATTTTTCATTTCAAATAACTGCATTGCTTCCGCACTTTAGCACATGGAAAGACTAAAGTTAGGAAGCAACGCTGGACGCATAAGGGGACTAGTCAATTTAAATATCCTAACTATCCTAATTTAAACAGTTCATGACTTGTAAAGTTCATTTGCATGTAAACTACATCTACTTTTCATTTGTGTATTACATGAAGTCTGCTTTAAAAAAAATTACAAGCAAAAAATATTCATTAGAAAAGTGTGTTTAAAATATCGGTTCTATATCCTCTAAACCTAGCTGTGGGAATTTTCGATTAGAATAGAACGACCCCAGAATTTCTAACATTAAGATACTGTATAGGATAATTTAGGATTTTGTTTGTTTAAAAAGAAACATACAAAATATAACAATTTTAAAAGCCAAAGTAAGGGGGAAATAAGAACGAATGAATTTTAAAAGAACAGATAATTAAGACAAAAAAATTAAAAAAATTATAATGCAATATATGGGATCTGCATCAATTATATTTCATCAATTCATTTCAAATGATTGAGTTTCTCATTTTTCCGATTATTTAAAAACAGTCAAAAGCTCAGGTGATGCCCCCTTCATCACAGATCTACATATAGGGCAGAAGGGTACGTGACACGAGACGCTGGGCAGGGCGGATTAAAGTGCTCTCTGGCGATTTGGCGTGCAGTCAGACTCCTTTGGCAAGAGTCGTTTCTCCGGCTGTTATACACTGCACGCTAGGGGTTTCCGCCCGCACCGCAATTTGATCCGCCAAAAACAGTAGAGTCAGAGATTCCATGTTCTTTTCCTAATATTTTTTTCATTTTATTTGTTGATTAATTGTTCTAAATATACATTTTAATGCATTTAAAATTGCAGTCTAAAATTACAAATCTAAAATTTTTATTCATATTTAAATGCATGCATTTAAATATGAATAAAAAATCTTAGATTTGAAGGTAATATGTTACGGAAATAAAAAAGAAACAGTGGACAGTTAAAAAGCAATCATCATTTGGCTTTTCTATGAAATTTACATACGATTAGAGAAAACCCTTCTTTATTAAATGTTTAGTCCGGGGTTTTAGCAATTAATAGATATGGATTATAGATGCAGATAAACTCTTCGGGTTTAAACCTATATGTTCCCATGGATGCAGATTGAAGCGAGGACGAAAATTGCACTACTGATTCTTGTAGGATACTGAAAGATTAATATGGGCTAGCAATAATGTGTGTAACAACAAAGAATAATAACAGCTCGTCTTTGTAACGGTAAGAAAGTAAATGTTAAACTTTGTGTAAAGTGCATTTACATATAATCTATATTTATAAAATGCTAAATTCTTTTAATCAAGCACAAACTACTAATTCAATGAAAGAACAAACTAATTCGTATTCAAGAATGATTTTTTAAGACTTTCTTTCGACCATTTTGTTTCAGTGAAAAATTAATAAGGTAAATAGCTAAAAACTTAAAATTAAATGAGAAAGCAAATTCTTGATAAGTTTTTTACTGTTGACTTTGTTTTAAACCGCAAAAGATTTCTTATGAAATAACTTAAATTTACAAAACAAGTCAATCTTCTATATAGTATAAACTTAGTTCGTCTGAGGGTGTGGGTGGGAGCACGTCACGTACACGAGACGCTGGGCAGGGCGGATTAAAGTGCTCTCTGGCGATTCGGCGTGCAGTCAGAGTCCTTTGGCAAGAGACGTTTCTCCGGCTGAGGGGTTGCCGCCCGCACCGCAAGTTGATCCGCGAAAAACAGTAGAGCTCCCACATTCTTTTTCTGTTGCAGTATATTTACATACAGCATTTCAATAATCCGTTTCTGTCACTGCTATGGAATAGAAGTAAGGTGTTAGAGGGGGAGGGGGGTGGGTTTATTAAAAGTACATATTTATTTATGCAATAACAATAATGGAAAATTGGGAAATTCAACGTTTGAGCATGAAATTTTATCTCTCAGCTATTTACAGTTTTCTTGTTATCTTTTTATTTTTTCTTAATGTTTTACTTCTATCCCTTGTCTTGCCTTTGCCATTGGGAAAAAAAAAAAGACAAAATGTCTTTGACAATACAAGAAATTTCCAGATTTCACCGTTCATTTTTTTTTTTTTTTTTTTCCTGACTTTATACATAGACAATGTTTTGACTGGTGTTTATAAGTGATTTTTAAGCGATATTAAACTTTAAAATTGGAACACATTTTAAGAAAGGCTGATCTATGCAAACGAAATAATTTTTCTGCTTTTTTCGATTTATAAATAGAGCGCTCAACGTTGCCTTACGCTGAGGCCTGTGGGGTGATTATGGATTGTTGCAATTTATGGGATCTGCATCAGTTATGTTTCATCAATTTTTCATTTCAAATAATTGCATTGCTTCCGCACTTTAGCACATGGAAAGACTAAAGTTAGGAAGCAACGCTGGACGCATAAGGGGACTAGTCAATTTAAATATCCTAACTGTCCTAATTTAAACAGTTCATGACTTGTAAAGTTCATTTGCATGTAAACTACATCTACTTTTCATTTGTGTATTACATGAAGTCTGCTTTAAAAAAAATTACAAGCAAAAAATATTCATTAGAAAAGTGTGTTTAAAATATCGGTTCTCCATCCTCTAAACCTAGCTGTGGGAATTTTCGATTAGAATAGAACGGCCCCAGAATTTCTAACATTAAGATACTGTATAGGATAATTTAGGATTTTGTTTGTTTAAAAAGAAACATACAAAATATAACAATTTTAAAAGCCAAAGTAAGGGGGAAATAAGAACGAATGAATTTTAAAAGAACAGATAATTAAGACAAAAAAAATTAAAAAATTATAATGCAATATATGGGATCTGCATCAATTATATTTCATCAATTCATTTCAAATGATTGAGTTTCTCATTTTTCCGATTATTTAAAAACAGTCAAAAGCTCAGGTGATGCCCCCTCCATCACAGATCTACAGATAGGGCAGAAGGGTACGTGACGTGCTCCCACCCACACCCTTAGACGAACTAAGTTTATATAGAAGATTGACTTGTTTTGTAAATTTAAGTTATTTCATAAGAAATCTTTTGCGGTTTAAACCAAAGTCAACAGTAAAAAAATTATCAAGAATTTGCTTTCTCATTTAATTTTAAGTTTTTAGCTATTTACCTTATTAATTTTTCACTGAAACAAAATGGTCGAAAGAAAGTCTTAAAAAATCATTCTTGAATACGAATTAGTTTGTTCTTTCATTGAATTAGTAGTTTGTGCTTGATTAAAAGAATTTAGCATTTTATAAATATAGATTATATGTAAATGCACTTTACACAAAGTTTAACATTTACTTTCTTACCGTTACAAAGACGAGCTGTTATTATTCTTTGTTGTTACACACATTATTGCTAGCCCATATTAATCTTTCAGTATCCTACAAGAATCAGTAGTGCAATTTTCGTCCTCGCTTCAATCTGCATCCATGGGAACATATAGGTTTAAACCCGAAGAGTTTATCTGCATCTATAATCCATATCTATTAATTGCTAAAACCCCGGACTAAACATTTAATAAAGAAGGGTTTTCTCTAATCGTATGTAAATTTCATAGAAAAGCCAAATGATGATTGCTTTTTAACTGTCCACTGTTTCTTTTTTATTTCCGTAACATATTACCTTCAAATCTAAGATTTTTTATTCATATTTAAATGCATGCATTTAAATATGAATAAAAATTTTAGATTTGTAATTTTAGACTGCAATTTTAAATGCATTAAAATGTATATTTAGAACAATTAATCAACAAATAAAATGAAAAAAATATTAGGAAAAGAACATGGAATTTCTGACTCTACTGTTTTTGGCGGATCAAATTGCGGTGCGGGCGGAAACCCCTAGCGTGCAGTGTATAACAGCCGGAGAAACGACTCTTGCCAAAGGAGTCTGACTGCACGCCAAATCGCCAGAGAGCACTTTAATCCACCCTGCCCAGCGTCTCGTCAAGCAGGCCCGGTAGAATCACGATTGCCCCGCATAACCGGGGTCGCCGCGACTGAAGAAGAGAGAGGAGAAAACAAGAGGGGGTCTGGGTACTGGTTTTCGTGACGTCACAAGAAAGGATGGGATTTGGAACGGTTTGCATTGAGTTCAATGGAAGAAATGGAATTAATAATGCCAATAAATACGAGTAGCTTAATTTTTTATGACGCTTTGAAATAGCATTTTCGTTTTACAACACTTTGTTCTTAAATAATAGTGAATCAACAATATTTTGTGTCAGAAATTAATGAAATAAATTGGTACTGAATTTAAAGCAGTTTCAGCATTGTATGCAGTATGTTTTGCATTTCGGGCTAGCAAATACATTCTAAATAATATAATGGTTACTCAATGTTATCATTTATCTAAAATAATATGTATATGGATTAAATTTATACGTTGTATAAGCGTAAAGTCATATTTTTAAGTAAGTAAAAGTAAATATATTTTTAAGGAAAAATAATAATTTTTATTAATTTTACTTAAAAACTGAAATACATTATTTAGTTTTGCTTCGTTTTAATAAGCTTTTTGAAAGAATTGATGTTAAAAATATCCAGATTCATAAATAGTCATCTCAAGCCATTTCGTGACGTCACAAGAGAGGATGGGATTTCAAAGAGTTTGTATTGAATTCTACGGAAGAAATCTGATCAATAATGTCAATAAACACTAGTAGCACGAGGAATATAATCAGAAATTTCCACAATTAATATTTTAAAAACTTGTACAATACATTCTATATATAATTATGTTATACAGACTCCTAATGTCAAATTTTATTAGAAGCAATTAAAGCACAAGAAACAAGAAAATAAAAAGTAAAAGCTTTTATTACCCAAACCTTACAAATACTATAAAGTTTTTCATGAAAGCACTAGAAGTGTTTGCTTTAGTTTTTTCTAGATAAGACTTTCAAATATCACATTGAGACATTTGAAATATACATAATTAAATATTTTTAAAAATTAGTGAGTATAACTCTTGAATATGTAAAACTGCCTAAATGCTCTCAGGGGTTTTCATGTAAAATATATTGCAGTAATACATATACTTTTTTGTTATTGTTGTTAGCATTGCAGTAATACATTTTCTTTTTTGAGTTAATTTCCAAATCTGTGTTCATACTTAATTTCAGAACTTTCAACAAATTCCGGTAAACCGTTTAGTTGGAAATATTTCTTTAATAAATACCTTCTATATTTTTGTTTTTCTAAGTATCCAGCAAATAGATTTCTCTCTCTCTCTCTCTCTCTCTCTTTTTTTTTTTAAATAAATAAATCAACCATGAAATCCGCATTGAACCTTAAGCTACAGTTATTTCTTGTTTTTTGGTAATATCGGATATATAGGCTGGTAAGCTCGAAAAAATGCACGGGATAGCATTCGGTTCTAATTTATAATGCTTTCTTTTTACAGTTAAAAGTGCCCCATCTGATTTTAAAATAGCACCGTCTTTTAAAAGATCTTCATCTCGGAAATGCTCAATACAAACATACATATTTTTTCCTGGGGACCAATTTTTTCTTGGAATATTTTTAGTCCATTCGGCCCCCTTTTCTTCGTTTTTTGGGAAAAGTGAAAACATTTACATTTTCTCCTCTTTTGTAATTAGCTTTACTTACAGCCTGGGACGCAGCAAATGGAAGCATAGTGATTGCTAGAACAAAAGAACAGAAATCAATAAAACTAACGCAAAATACGGCAATTTTATATTTTTATGTACTCTATAGCTTAATAACTATTATCAAGTATGTCGTATTAAGAATAGAGATTGCTGACTTACCATTAGTATCCAAAAAAGGCACAAAACATCTTAGTTTCTTCTACTTTTCCATATGATTCTAATGCTTTTAACGGAGAAAAGTCCATCCTCTCTTGTGACGTCACAACACCTCCACGCGTTCAGTACCCAGGCTCGCCTTGTAATTGTCTACTCTCCCCCTCCCTTCCCGGGGGCTCCGGCATAACCCCATACATTCCCGGATTCGAGTCCCATCGCGCGGCTGTCGATCTAACGGTCTGGAGTTTTGATAGGTTTTTGCCAGATGTAACGTGAATACGCGTTAGAATCCCTTAGAGATAAGGGGATCCTCCTGCCAAGGCACCCCCCTCCTTGTCAGATCGCCCTAGCGTAGCCGTGACATAATGATACACAAAGAAACAAACAAAGCTGTTTCAACAGTAGGTTTCATGATGACACCCAAACTGTGTAGCAACCCTAACCTAAGTAAATTTAATGTCAAAAACTGTTAAAAGAAAGAAACATGTTTTTCGTTGAAATTAGTCCAGATATGGAAATAAAAATGTGGGCTATGGAGGCTTGAAATGAGTCCAGAAATTTAGTCAACATACCTTACTATTGCAACATTTGTTACACAGAATTATCAGTGCAGTGCAGACTACATTGAAATGAGTCCAGAAATTTAGTCAACACTGCACTAAGTATAAGGAAACTATGGTATGGGGAGGCGAAGCTGGCCACCCCTTGGCGACTAGTACTTTGAAAAAAGTATAACCTCCAGAACAGCTTATGTATTTCCCATCTACAGCGGTTTTCCTTTAGTCAGCGACTAACACGACTTTTGTGTAATTGATCATTAATCTCCATTAAGGTAAGCGATAAACAAATGCTCTTAGTTTTTACTTTGCTAAAACTTGCAAAATGGCGTAGTGAACGCAGCCAGATACTTTATCTTGCCAACACGTTGAAAATGCCCAGGCTAAGCCACATTAAAATTCACAATAAAGACAATATTGTAAAAAATGTATAACCATGTATTACATAATCTTATTTTGACTTATTTTATACTTTTGATATACTGGGCAATCGTTTTCGATAGCATGTGTTATAAATTCGCATAATTTGCAGATACTTACTGTCAAAACGGCACTTTCAAATCAAATCTCTCTTTTTCAGTTCGAAAGTAGAAATTAATAGTGTGGGTTACGAAGTAAGGTATTTTGCTGATGTGATTGTGCTTAACTGATTCAGAATCTGACACGATCAAACTGAGAAATCCGTGAAATCAATATATTTGTCTCATTTCGGAATAATGCTTCACATGAAATTTTAAACTTCTGTTATTCAAGCGAACTTATATGAAATTTGAAAATTTATCAACTTTCGGAAACACATTAGGACTTATTTCGTTCCTATGGCTTTTAATTTGGAGTAAAATTAACGTAATTTCCATGGCATTTCATGCTTTTCAAATGCAAGCGATTCTATTTTTGCATTGCTCAGTGCGTGTTTAAAATAAAATATTTTTAAAATGTGTTTATGATGCAAAATGTAGTGTAAAACGTACTACCAAAGGCCTGTTTTTAAAAAAAAACCATTTATGTTATTTTACACAAGTTTCCGCTTCAAGGGACCGAAGGGCGACCAGAAAAAAACCCGTTAAAGCGTTAGAGCCAAAAGAGGTTAACGGATTTAACGAAATAAAAATGCAAACTTTGATCTTTTAGTGGGTGGTAAATTAATTTCAGACTGCTAACTCTTGAAATAATAAATTCCTCGCTCTCCGTGTTTGTGTGATACCGTTTAGTTGTATAAGAGGAATATTTATAGTTTTAACTTACCAACAAGTTGGAGAGGTGTTTATGCTGTCGGTTTGTTCGTCCGTTGTTTGTCCACCCGTACAATCCTCTAACTGCCATAACCATACATTGATTCGGGCGAAATTTATGTTTTTTTCTTTTTTTCAATCCACAAGTACCATTTACTCTATTGGAAATAGCGTAAGTAGCATTTATATTTCTTTTACAGGACAAAAAATCCAAAATATCTCACTCTATGGGCAGTCATTCTTGAAAACGTATTTTAGTGATATTCTTTTATTTGAAAGAAAACAAAGTTGGCATACATATTATTCTCAAAATAATGCTATCCATTGAAAATAGAGTCTGTATTATTCACAGTTCTACCACAGGACAACTCAAAAGAATTGCAGTACAGTTCAGACCCTTTTAGTTAAACGATAGGGAAAAAATATAAAGGTCTTATAAAGGGTCCCCTAAAATTGCATTTATAGTGATAATACCGGTACTCTATCTCCGAAAATTAGGGGATAGAGTAACTATATATGTTGCATTATCGATTAGTGCAGCTTATGAAACCATTCCCACTCAGACTTCAGAATGACAGCACAATTGGATGTGATGACTAATTTCATTTTCCTTTTGCATGCGACATCGCTTAATGCAGAACAATGAACATTGCGAAAATTTTTTCCTGTGACAACTTGAAGAAAATGAATACACTGATACATGATAATACGAGCCATAGCACGTGTAGCGAAACTGTTAGTAACTATTGTAACAGCTATTTTTAAAAAAAAATGTATCAAATTTTCAAAGCCTACATAATAAACATACCGATTGCTACATTCTTCTCTTTTTGTTTCTGACATTTTTACTTTCCGAACATGTACCATGTAAGGAAAGTATTGTGATCATGAAACTATTCGACTTCGAGATTTTGGTGTATTGCCACGTTTTCAGGTCTTCTGAATTCATTTATGCTATTTTTACGAGATGTATGTATGTATGTGTGTATGTGTGTGTGTGTGTGTGTATGTGCGTATGTGTGTTTGTGTGTATGTGAGTGAACACGATAGCTACTAAACGGGGCATTCGATTGAGCACAAATTCGGTATATATGTTATAAACCACCGTCGTAAGACCGGTATTGATTTTGGTGTGTATAGGACTTATAGTTTCCTACAGGGCTACGACAAAGATTTCTTTTACATTATGGCCTATGGTGGGAAATTCTTGAAAGTGCGCTAGCGTTTAAACGGCGCATTCGATTGAGCTTCAATTTGGTATATATGTTTGAATTATTCATGGATTAAAATTTTTTTAAATGCTTGGTAATGATCTTAATCGTAAGTGTTCGGAAAGTTGAGTGGAGTCACTCCAGATTGTTTACTGTAAGTGCTTTGCGCAATAATAAATACATTTGAAAAACTTAAAACTTATAGTACTCTACATTTGTAGTACAATTTTATTTCTTTATTAAAAGAAAAATAAATGCATACGTGATATATATGTGAGCCATATTTAGCGCGCATGCTAAATTAATAATTTATATTTCTTTTCTACAGTGAAAATTTGAAAATCAGATGATAATGAAATTTAAAATGGCTATATATACCTACAAACAGTATAAAATTATAGATAAAGTGAACTGAAGTGTTTCATTCATTGAGAGAAAACAAATCTATATCAGCGTAATTAAAACATCAATTGAAAAAGATTCGCAGAAAATAATAATGTGCTTTTACCATAAAATATAAAATTGTCAGAAACAATCTTTCTTAGAAATTAAATAATATATTTATATTGCTAAAATACAGACGTATATAATAGAGAGCAGCAAACGAAATGGATGAATAAATTATAATTCCTTTATGCTTTCTATACTTTTAGTGAAAGTAAAAAGCAAGGAATTCTAATTTATGTGTAAACAAAAATTATAGTCTTAAACTAAATTATAGAAAAGTATCTGTTTTACTAAATTATAGAAGAAGCATACTTTTCTATGATTTAGAACTGTCAATTTGATTTTATATGTTCTAAGTTATGTTAAAATATCTGTTACTAACGCATAATGTAAATGTAATAATTAATAGTATTACATGTTAAAATTAACAAGTTTATGCAGGATTCGTTGTGATTTTAGTTCATTATGATCCCATCAGATAAAAACCTATGTTTTCGTATTTGGTAAATTCACGTCAAAAATATTTTTTCAGCTCAAATTATAAATATTTGAAATTAAAAAAAATATTACCAGATTCAATACATGCACTAAACTTTGATCTACAGGAGATTTCGCAACATGCTACAGATATTAACTTTTAATATATACCCGTAATATACATATGTTTTCTTTTTTTACATTTTCATAGATCTATGAACATTTTATGCTACTAAATTTGAAAACATTTGAAATCCTCAGACCAAGAAAGATAAGATGACGGAGATTTCTGCCGGACAGCATCTGAGAAGGTGCGAAGCCGGTAGTCACATGGACAGCACTACTATAGGCCAGTAAGAAGAAGGGGGTTTCTTGTCCCAGTCCTCTTGATTCCTAGACACGAGGAGCGAGAGGTTGTTCAAAATAGTGCGATTGAACCTCTCCACCATGCCGTCGGATGGTGGCCCCTAAAGATGTAGTCTGGGTTTGGTCTATTCACATAGTTCTTTAAAAACTGCAGAGGTAAAGTTTGTTCCTTGGTCGGAATGAAGCTGCAGAGGGGTTCCGTACCTGGGAATCCATTCTTGCACCAATACCTCTGCTGCGGTCGTAGCTTCTTGATCGGGAATAGGATACGCTTCGGGCCACTTAGAGAAATAGTCAATGACAACTAGGATGTATTTGTGGCCATCCGAAGTTCACGGAAGAGGTCCTAAGGTGTCGAGGGCAATTTTCTCGAATGGCGCTCCTACATTGTAACGATGTAGTTTTCCACTGCTTCGTTTCTTCGGGTCTTTACGGGCGGCATCGGCATCACAAGCTTGACACCACTTTTCGACATCGTCTCGAGCCCTAGTCCAGTAGAAGCGCTCGCGAACTTTCGCAGGGTCTTCATTATGCCAAAATGGCCCCCAGTTAAGCCATTATGAAACTCTTCTAGAACCTTCGGAATCCTCGAACGAGGGAGTACTAACTGCCATCGAAGCATCTTGCCGTCGTCCGAAACCCGTTTAAGATACACAACTCCATTTCTCAGGCGAAGCGAATCCCATAAAGCCCAGTACTGTTTTTTGCCGTACTGCAAGATGATATTTTTTGCCAGCTGGGCTTATCGCCGGATTTTTCCATATATTCCACAATAGGCTTGATGTCGCTATCTGCTAATTGGTCCGCCGGAACATTTTCGTCACTCCAGGAATCTTGAGATGGGACTGATGATGTAACTTGGTGGACAACGGAGTGTTTCAGATGGTAATTTTTCTCCACCCTGGAACAATAGCGACTACTGTCTATGCAGTGCCTTCTTGATAAAGCATCTGCATTTCCATGAGATGCTCCTTTCCGATGACGTATCTCGATGTCATATTCTTGTAACCTCTGTATCCACCTGTCTATCTGGCCCTCTTGGTTATTGAAATTTAGAAGCCAGGTTAAAGAGGCATGGTCCGTTCGGATCAGGAATTTTCGGCCGTACAGGTAATGATGGAAATGCTCCACGGAAATAACGATAGCAAGAAGTTCCTTTCTCGTAACACAATAATTACGTTTTGACTTCGAAAGGCACTTGCTCCAGTAAGCAATGACGTATTCTTGGCCATTTATCTCCTCGAACAAAACTGCTCCGACACTCACCTTACTCTCATCTGTGTCCAGGAGAAATGGCTAGTCAGGGTGAGGGTACGGCAAGATCGGTGCATATGTTAAAGGCGTCTTCAGTTTCTTGAATAAATCCTCACATTCCTCATTCCATAGAAATTTCTGTCCAGTATCGGTCAATTTGTGAAGTGGTCTTGCAATTTGAGAAAAACTATACACGAATTTTCGATAGTAAGTACACTGACCCTGAAAACTTCGTAGGTCATGGATATTCTCAAGACGACCCCAGTTAGTTGATATTTTTGCGTGGTGAACATAAAAAAATCTCTTAAATTCTGGGAATGGGTGGACTTTCAAATTTTTAAAGTTGACTATGATTTATTCTATATTCTTTTACATACCTCTGCAAAATTTCAGGCTGATTGGTCTTTTTTTGTGGATTTGATTCGTATACAAATCCACAAACAAACAAACAGAATTTCATCTTTATATATAAGGATTACTCCAATATATAAATCTATCGATAAGAATTTTTTCTTTCATTCCAATGTTAGGAGGTAGTTTTGGTTTTGTAATGTACCAAGTGGTTTATGTGGAGGATGTGACTGGCTGTTAGATATCATTTATCACTGTTTATTTTAGTATTGTGGCAACTATTTTTTTACAGGTAATCCACTGGAATGTGACTGCAGGTTAAAGTGGATTTCAAATATACAAGAGCGTCGCGGAACTTGTACAGAACCGAAGGATGGAAAACTATTAAGTGCATTGACGGAGAGAGATTTTAGCTGTTCAGCATGATTTTCTGTGGCGGAGAACTATCATAAAAATCGAAATACTGCCTTTCACTTGTATACAACTGCCAATAAAAATCTAAATCAGAAACTGGCTCCTGTTGTTTTTATTCTCACATCTGTTTTCACTCGATATAAAATGTTTATAGCATTTCTACTTATTTTCTGAATATGGGTATGCTCGCTTCCACCCTTCTTCCATGTATAATAACATAGTATTTTATTTTTAAAAATAGGACAAAATCTTCAGCATTCATTCAAATGTTAAGCCCGAAGGAAAACCATTAATAAGGCTAGTATGATCTACGACATGCATATGTTACAGCTAAAACCCGAAATCAGTCAAAACCCGAATTAACTAAGGAAAACGCGTTCTAACTGAGCGCGTTAGGGAAAACCCGAATAAACTAGGCAAAACGCGTTCTGACTGACAGCGCTAGGCAAAACCCGAATTCACTAGGGAAAACCCGTTTTATTCGAGTAGCGTTAGCACGTTTTCGAGGGGGCCCCGTACAGCGGAGGCATATTTTCCAGGGGGCCCCCTAAAGTGATGGCTGAACCCACTGATTTGTTTCGGGTCTCGCAAAGAGGGGTCTAGCATACTTTCGAGGGGGGCCAAAACGGTGGTGGACGGACCCCATGTTTTCCCATGTGAATTCAGGAATGTTAATGCTTTATCCACTAAAAATTGTATATTGCTCCCCCTTCGAAAATATGCTATTGCCGGCCCTTTGCGAGACCCCAAAAATTACTGTGACCGGATACCGCTGTAGGGGGCCCCCTCGAAAATATGCTAACGCTGGCCCTCTGCGAGACCCAAAAAAACACCAGTGGGCCCGGCCATCACTTCGGGGGGCCCCCTCGAAAATATGCTAACGCTGGCTCTTTGCGAGACCCAAAAAAACGTCTGTAGGTCCGGCCACCACTTAGGGGCCCCCTGGAAAATATGCTAACTCTGGCCCCCTGCGAGACCCAAAGAAACATCAATGGGTCCGGCCATCGCTGCAGGGGCCCCCTGGAAAATATGCCTCCGATGTAGGGGCCCCCTAGAAAACGTGCTAACGCTACTCGAATAAAACGGGTTTTCCCTAGTTAATTCGGGTTTTGCCTAGCGCTGTCAGTCAGAACGCGTTTTGCCTAGTTAATTCGGGTTTTCCCTAACGCACTCAGTTAGAACGCGTTTTCCCTAGTTAATTCGGGTTTTGACTGATTTCGGGTTTTCACTGTAACACATATATCTTGGAAATATAACTGACTGTAAAGTGAAACATATAGACAGGATAGTGAAAATAAATCTCATGTGGACAGCACATGACTTCCTTGCACGTTTTATTAAATCAAAAATATTTTCGGCCCGCTTCATCTATATTTATTTTGTTCCAAAGAGATAAAATACTGCAGTAATACTAAGGTTTAGCAATTTCTTGCCAAGTATTTCGATATCGCCAAGCTGGGGTTCACTTTGATAGATTTCCATCTGACATTCAATTGGGCGATATTTCACCAAAAGCCGACAAGCTTGAGATAGTTTGCAAGATTTTGGTGATAGCCAAAGTAGTAAACGACCACAGAGTTTCAATGAATTGAAAATGTCATGAACCTTAATGCAGTTAAATTCATTTGGCTGACCCTGTAAATAAATTATCCAGTCGATTGCAATCAAAAATGATATTGAAAACAGTTACATATAACAATAGTTCTAAATACAAAAATACAAAATTCTACGGGTTAAAGTTTTAGAGCTACGCTAAATACGAAATAATTTTGGTGCCAAATTTTTCGATATTTCGGCAAAACTCGCCAAGGCCGAAGACAAATGGCGAGATTTTAGGCATGGACCAAACAATGACTATCACCAAATTTGGCGATATTTCGCCAAAGCTCGCCAAGAACGATTACAAATGGCTATATTATGGGCATGGATCAAATGACTGACTATCGGCAAATTTTGGCGATATTTCGGCAAAGCTTGCCAAGGTCGATGACAAATGGCGAGAATGTGGGACCAATGCTAATGGACCAATGCTAAATATAAACAATGCTAAATACAATGCTAAATACTATGCCAGATATAAAGTTTCAAGATTCTACGCCGACTAATTTTTGAGATATACGAGTTTCGGCCTATAGAGCGTAATGTATTCCAAAGGGCGGTCCTGTATATAAACTTACATGTCGATTGAGATCAAAAGGGGAGGTGCAGAACTAGATCATAGAAGAATCCTAAATATAAAGTTTAAACATTCTAGGACCAATAGTTTTTGAGATATGCGAGTTACATACATAAATGCATATATATGTACAGCTGCCGGGGAAAAAGAAAAAAAAAATGTCCCACTTTCTCTTTATTTGGCCGTCGTTCGTCATACAGGAAAGTTATATATACCATTTGTTTGCAAATACATACTTTAATTTGATATTAATTTAATTTTCATAACGGGCCGTCTTCATATTTAATTCTGCATTAACTTCGTTTTTTTCAATGGCAACACTAAATTTTGACTTTAATAAAGTTCGTTTAATAAACGAAATAAAACCTTCAAATTACCCTGAATATAAATTTTCATCAAATTTCTACTATAATTTCCGGAGTATTGCAAATTATCTTTTGCGCGTATTTGCAAACTGAAAGACGCTATTTGTAGGTTCCGAACTTGTCGCCTTTCATTCATTTCGCTCGCGAGAGTTAAAAGAAATAAACATTATTTTCAGGGAAAATATTTTTTCCATCTCTCTTAAAGTTTTTTATAGTAAGAATGCCAAGGGTAGAAATTAGAATATTTAGTCAGTGGTCCAAATGACCCGTGAGATTATAAGTTCCTTGGTTCGTACACGTGATTTAAAGGAAAAATGCAAAATGACTGCTCACGATTTTAAAAATCTTTCTAATTTTAAATTGTTAATGAGTATTTCCATTGATGGTTCTCTTACAGGCGAAATGTTGGCAGGAGTGAGAGGCTACTCTCTGCTCTCTGCTCTTATGACTACAAGAATGAATGTTACTCAACCACGGTTAAACTTGAAGAATGGATTCTGATTGAAGATTTATTTGTTTGAATTCCATGTAAAAAAAGGCAATTAATTTTTTGCCGACCCAATATTATCACTGTGTTTGTTATTTCACTTTCTTCATTTAATATTAACGTCTTCAAAGCACAATACTTTTGGCGGAATTTTAGTTTATATTCCGATGAAAATTTGGACAGAAAAACGTGATTTTGAATTTTTTTTTAATGTTTGGTAAAATATAGGGAAGTCCAAAGACCCAAAATTTCCAATATTACAAAAGGTCAAATTCATGTCTCGAATATTGAGGATGTTAGTTTTTCAGAAATAGGACGTTGTATTTGAAGACATGCATCTACTGCATCTAATTCTATACCTGAAAAATGTTTATTTGGGAGAACATGGTAGCGGACGCAACAATAGACGCTTTATAGAATCACCATCAAACTGTAAAAACCTCTAATTTATTTGCTTTGAAATTTGATATTTTTTAATACCGCCATCTTTTACTGTGTTTTTGCACAAAAGAAATCTAATTTACTTTTATTTTATGCAATTTTCAAAAAATTGTCACTTATTAAATTTATATGGGGTCCTTTAACTCATGAAAATAACATATTTTATTTAGTATAAATTAAACTACCGAACGTAAAATTTGAAATTTTGCACAGCGATGCAATATTACTTTCTGCATCTATTTCCACCGAAATTTGGATATGTTTCTATTCAAATTTTTTTAAATATTAATTTAATAATTCATAATTCATATTAATATTTTATTTAGAATCATAAAAACTTTAAATTATGTTTGGGTCGTTCAGTTCTAATACTACGAATAAAAATCAACTTCTTATTATCAATATTATATGAGATATGATTTAAAGTATGAAAAAATATTTTAACATATGGGGAGGGGAATTTTGGGTGCTCATAACTCACCCATTTTCAGTTCAAATTTATTTAAAATGGGTATCAGGGGTTAAAAGGAGCTAAATCTTTGAAATATGAAGTGAAATTTAGGGGTTGCATTTGGGGAAAAAAAAGTTGGTGTGAATTTTAATATGTAGGTGGTCCCGTTATGCAATTTTTATGCATAGAAAATTAAAGTGTACGTCAATCGAAAACGATTGGTATCTGTAACTTTGCTGTACCACGATCGACGGCCGAGAAAAGTACAAGTAGGACTTTTTTTCCGCAGCTGTACGTATAGAAGGCATGGACTTGCAAAAATGGCCAAAATGGACTCGAGGCTGGTCAAAATGAGTTGCAGATGCGTTTATATGATCGTGCATGCTATCGTACGATGAGATGCATCGAAAAAATTCTTATAAGTAAATTTAGAGGTAGTCAAAATTGGTTTTTTCGTCGAAATTTGGCCCCCGAAATTTTTCGGGATCGCATTACTTCCTTATACTCCGTTTAAGGAAGTAAAAAACAATCAATATTAATAAAATATAATTACCCTCATACATGAAACCAACACACTCATCCAAATAAGGGAAATTTAGATACTGTGTTTTTAAAAATTTATCAACATATTTTATAGTAGAAAAGGAACTTCATAATCTACAAAAACGGATTTAAAAATAAATGTTTACGAATTAAATGAACTGATAGGAAATTATGTATTTTGGCGTTTCATACCTACAGCCAATTCAACACCTTTAACAAGGTATTATATTTATAAAGCTGATGCACAACTTAATTAAACTAGCATCACATATATTATTTCTCAAAGGTGTTTTTTTCTGGCGCGTCTAGATCTCATTAAATAGTTGACCAAAAAAAAATTTTTTTAATACCCAGTTAAAGCTTATAATTTCTACTTTTGACAAAAAATATGCAAAAATTCGGGAAAAATATTTTTGTTAATAAAAAATAATAATAAAAATTATATATATTATTTCTCAAATGTGTTTTTTTCTGGCGCGGTTATATCTCATTAAATACGAAAAAAAAAATGTAACAGACTCCATGGTTCCATGTTGCCATGGAGTCAGATGAATTGAATATACTTTCTTTAAAAATGACTGGCAACGACAGATAAAAAATGTAAGAAAAATAGAACAGCTCGGGGTTGTTATTATGTTTTTTTTTTTTTTTTTTAATAGATTGGATGGATGATTGAAGGTAACTAGAAATACAGGTTTTTTTGTAAATAGCTTGTAAAATAAATATTTAAATGAGTTTAAAAGAATTTCTTTTTTTGTCTTTTCAATCGAGCTGTCTCATTTTGATAATTCAGTGAGTTGTATTCATCAGTCGCCGGTAGAATATTTTGTTCTATGCCATTTTCTCGAAGGTTTAGGGACATTTTTCTGACGCCCCCGGGTTGGCGGCTTGAATTGAAACGGGCCCGGCTACATCTCATTAAATACGTGACCAAAACAATACCCAGTTAAAGCTTATAATTTCTAATTTTGACGAAAACAGCGTCACCTGTTGGTGACACATGTTTTTTATTCTCTATGAAATGCAAAAATGTACAGAAGATGGCGTTTGAATAGCCCTATTACTACCGATATCTTCAACTTTAAATGTAAGAGGCGCCATCTTCGATAAAGAGTGGTGCAAACTGTAAATATATATATATACCAATATATTATAATTATTAACTGCTAATATTGTTTTTAAAGTGGTTTTTATAAAATAATACAGTTAAAATAAATTTATTTCTGTTAAAATAAATGTCTACTTTTTGAATGATTTCCAATCAAACATCTAACTGACCCGTGAATATATTTAACAGAATATTATGTACTTATAGACACATTTATTCATTTTCACACTGTAGTATTTACAGTTATAGTATTAAATACGATATTGTGCGAAATTTTCGCACTGGTCAGCTAGTTAGATAAATTATTCAACGAGACGAATATTTTGAAAAAAAATATATAAATATTCCATTTCATGTGTTCAAAACAGAATCTCTCTATTCTAAAAAAAAGTAAAGGCCGCTGTCGCGGCTGGCGCTGTCAAAGCGTGTTGGCCTATCTCCTCCTAAACCGTGGGGATTTAAGTTTCGACTAAGGTGCCCACAGATTCGAAAATTTCCGAGGAACCTGCTAAGCTGACCTAAATTTCGAAATTTGAACAGAATAACTAATATCTTGAAAATGAAAAATAATTAAAATGCAGATTATTTTAAAGCCGGTTCGGTCCAGCTGGAGTATAGGCTAATAGTAGAAATAAAGTAATTACAAAACTTTGTAAAAAACACACATAAGAAGTAAAAGGAAAGAGGATACGCGTTTCGTTAAAAAATTGTTTTGAACTTCTTCAGTCCAAGCCCTTCGTCGTAAAGAACACAGGGAACTGACTACGACGAAGGGCTTGGACTGAAGAAGTTCAAAACAATTTTTGAACGAAACGCGTATCCTCTTTCCTTTTACTTCTTATGTGTGTTTTTTACAAAGTTTTTTAATTACTTTATCGTTTAACACCAGTTTTTTGAGTGTTTTTTCAGTAATAGTAGAAATATTGGATGGCGTTTAGGGGCGTAGCCTAGGGGGGTTAGGGAGGTCATAACCCCCACCCCATGAGAATTTTTTGCCATACAAAATGTATATTCTTCACTTCATTATCACACACACGTATACATATATATGAGTTGTAGTAGTCGTAACCCCCCCCCCCCATGAAAAATTTCTGGCTACACCCCTGGTGGCGTTAACTATGCCATTATAGCAGTTATAGTACACTTTGGATATTTTCTAGCGCGACGAGATGGCATAATTGGTGGTGCTAAGTACGCCAATCAGCAAACGATTATATAAATGAAAATATGGATAACGGTTTTCCGGTAACCTTACATGAACAGTCATTATAGGTTGTGAGCTTGTGTAAATCGCCAAATAATGAAAAGTCGCCATGGGTGGCAAGCTATACTGTTTGTTCCGTTGCTTTTATTATCTTGCATGTACGCAATTCGCCAAATAACGAAAAATCGCCATGGGTGGCAAATTCGCAAGGTGTCCAATAGGTTTTACATTATTAAAAATACAGCTGGAGCAGATGTTCTGATTTTATTATGCTTTAGCTCCTAATTAATATAACTTTTGAATGGCAACATTAAATATCATTGTGTTTCTGAGGAGTGCAAATAATTTTTCCAGCGATTATAAGCGGATACCGCACTCCAGGGGGAGTACAGCTCAGGACCCGTACAACACGGATTCCCATAATAAAATATCTTCCGTGTCATGAGGGGGAGGGTGTCTACTCTCTTAAAAATTTAGAGTGACATTGTCACTCTTACAAAAAGTCACCGGCAAATGATCCCAGATAGAGTGAGATAAGAGTGAGAAAACTGCATTATGACTCTTCATCGATAGGATTCTGTCACCCTAACTGCAAGAGTGAGACAATGTCACTCTTAGAATAAGGGTGAAGGCGCTATCTGCTCACTCTAGCGAGAGAGTCACCACCTTTCCCATGATGCGTTCACTTCAGTAGGAGTGAGTGCGTTGCTTCCACACCCAAACGACGCCATGTTGGATGCCTGCAGTCTACACCTTCCAAACATAATGGAATACTTTTAGCTAACAGAAGTAAGTGAAACCTTATAACTTTTCTCTTATCGTAAATTCTATTGTAATTTTGAAAAATCACAACATTTAAGCCAGTTTAATTCAGTTTCGCTTCCAGTTCTACTCGATTCTTTGAAAAGTCACTGCTATGAGTAGGGTTAACATTTTGCTTTACTACATGTACATTTTGTGTTTAGGTCAGGTCAAATAAGCATTTTTCTTTTCATTATAGACCTCCAAGAAAATAATTTTTGTATCCGCTACTACATTTGATCGTAGTGCTTTATTTATATTACTGTATCTGAAATCTTTCATTCGTTATCTGCTTCTGAATATAATATTTCAGCATGTTTTGATACGTGTATATGCAGATCGGTAACGTACCTGCTGAATGCGCCTGTTGCAAATAGTATAAGCAAAACTTTAAATTAAAAGCAGGAAATAATGATCAATTATAATATATACGCGATTATCGAACCAAAATAAATAAATACAAATAATTATGTGGTTCACAAAATAGATTTTTTATTTAGTGATCATAAGTTTGCATCAGCTGATGCTTGTACGTGGAGACGATTTCATCACAAAACTTCTTTAAATGCAATACATTTGTCCATAGCCGTATCAGAAAAAATTCCACACGCGTTGTAATATATAGTATAGCAACCGCACATCTCCTTTGCTTTAATTCTCCTAGAACATAGTCAAGTGGTTTATTTATTACCGATAGCCCCTTTTCCGGCCCCACACATGAACAGATGCGGATGCCTCTTCTGGAAGGCTCACTTTAAACACGGTTGAAAGCAGGGTCGGTCAATACCATCCATGGATTCTATCGAGAACATACAGTTACACTGAATTTATCAGGCATTTTGTAAGTAAGAGCTAGTTTTCATTGCAGAGAGCCAAGATTAGTGCGCACTAATGTTCACAAGACGGATATATGAGATTTTTAGCCCTGTTTGCGAGTAATTCAATAGTTACAGTAGGTTTAATTTTACAGTAAAAAAAGGTAAGTGTCGTAATATTATATTTAATAACCTGTTACCAATGCTTGATCATAGTTTATCCTTATTTGTTTTTTAAAGTAGCCCTTTGTACAGAAAGTTAAGCATTGAAAGTAACAGAACCAAAATACTTTTCGAGAAATTGTTTTCATGACTAGAATTGGTTTGTTTGAACATTATCGGATAAAAATGTTGTTAATTGGTCAAGGATATTCATTTAATAAAACTGGTTAGTTAAATACTAGCGAGAATATATGCTAAGGACTGGGCTTTATTTCTAACTAAAGTACAGAATCTCTAACTCTTTTTTATGTTAATAACAACATTAATTGCCTTAGTTTATTGTGAAATACGGGAAATTTGTGCTTATACTATTACAATTGTTTACAGTGTTGTAGAAATAGTATCAATTGAAACAATAATGAAAGTTTTAAAACTTTTCCTTTGATGGAAAGTTTACTGAGCTAATACTGATGAAAAGCTTACTGAGCTAAACACAGAAACTGTTGAGAAGCTGAGCAGTTAAGCTGAGCTGTTGTAAGTTTCCGTGTAAATTAAGCCCTGGTTGAGGACATAATAACTGCTTGAATGTTGTGGCCCAGTGAGTGAGTGTAAGGGAGCATATTAAAACAAATAAGGGGGGGGGGAATGCTTCTTAACAGAGCCAAAGTATACTTTAAAAATAATTTATGGTACAAATGAAAAAATAAATATAAATTGTGCAAAGAAACTTTAAAATTCTTTATTCTTATTCACCTATTAAAAATAAGTGCACAACATTAAGTTTACAAATTATTCTAAATATTGAAAAGTTAAGTAAAATAATAAAATGCTGTTAGTTTTCTTTACATACATTTGTAAAATCAAATTTTTGCTTTCAAAAGCACCAGCCTTGTAATAAATAATAATTTCAGTGGCAGATACAGGAATCTTTTTAGGAGGGGAAAAGAAAGCTTCTTTTGTAAAATAAATGCACAATAAAGCAAAATGCCATTGTTAAGGGATTATTTGAAATTTTTATGTCAATTATACCAGGTGACTAAAAATGACTGCAATAATGTTACTGTGGTTATCTCTTAAACTATAAGTAATTGAAATAGTAAAATTTGACAAATTTACAGTAGCTTCCAGATATAGCAATTTTTTTACTAGGCACAGTAAACATATAAAAATACTAAATTTAATTTTCATATTCTCCCCCTTTTCATATAACATATTTGGAAAAACATTGTTCTGTGTCTAAGGATGTAAATAAATAATGTCTCTAAGTGATGTTTTTATCAAGATATCACAAGTAAAACATTTTACCATTTGTCACCAAATGCTAAGGAGATGTCTCAAAAGTGAGAAAAAAATAATACTTTTCAACTGACACTAATTTATCTTAGCGGTCATTCTACAGCTAAATGTGACCTTTTGAAATCTTATTTTGGCTGGAACTATGCATATTTTACGGTTTCTATTAAAATTTACCTGCATTATTTTCTCTATCTTTCTATAATTACACTTTTAAATTCCTTTTCTAGAAGCATGATATAATGGGTGAATGACCCCTTAAAAGGAAAATTATTGATAATTTCATAATGTATTTTGTATTAATGTAATGCGAGTTTTGAGCATATTCAGAATTGTTGCTGTCAGAGTCTATCTTAGGACTATAATACAGTGTCAATTTTGTCACTGTCAATCATCTAAAGGTTATCAGTGTTCTCATCAGAGTTCAAAAATTCTAAAATATCATTTTCTTCAAAAATTTAATTTTATTGTGTGATTATACTGTGGTTTTCTGAATTTGCAGATGGCAAGCTACATTTCATTATTGACACTGGGCAAACAGCATAGATTTCAGTTCTCCAGAGTTTGTCTTCTACTAAATCAATATTGGTAAATAAAATTCTCATATTATTATAATTTATTTTTTACCTGGATTGAAATTCAAAATAATCTTTTTCATATTGAATTTTTAAATTAACATATGAAATATATCCACAATATTAGGTATATATTGGAAATATTTCTGATTCTGAAGTAGTTCCACTACCAATAAATTTTTAAATGGTAACTTAGGGCTTTGAAAACACAAACCAGTAGTTTTACATAGTAGCAATTTAATATTTAGCCCAAATGTATTTAAAATGTATCCACAATATTAGGTAAACATCGAAAATATTTGTAATGTATTCCTAATATTGACAAGAAATTATTTTTAGAAATTTTCATAGCATTTTCATTTTTTAATGTTTATTTACTTAATTACTCAATATTATTATTAAATTGCAAGTCAAAAGTAGTGTAAAAAGTAGCAAGTTATATTTAAAATGTATCCACAACAGTGGCATAGCCAGAACTTTTTCATGGGGGGGGGGTACGACTACTGCAACTCACATACATGTATGTGTGTGTAAGGAAGTGAAGAATATACATTTCGTATGGCAAAAAATTCCTCATGGGGGGTGACCCCCCCTATCCCCCCCCCCTTGGCTACCTTGGCTACACCACTGATTCCACAGTATTGGGTTTATATTGCAAATATTCCTCATATTGTACAAGCAAATATTTTTAATGTGCCAGCATCTAAATATCATATTAATACTGGCGAATTACCACTGTTTATTAATACATACATTATTTTTTCTATTAAAATCTGAAAAATTATTTTAGGCTCATTTATATAGAAATTTATGAAAAACATACTTATACAAATACAAATTTATTAAAAACAGTCAAATATTACTGAAAACTTTAATGCGATATAATCGGATTTTGATTATCGCAGGGACAAGCGAGGCATATGCCCCCGGTTTCAGATTTTAAGGGTCCTTAAATTTTAGCAGAATGTGAATTTAGTTCATTAAATTTTCCAACATAGTAAATGGGTGTTTCTTTTTTTCCCAAAAAGTTTGACGTCTCAGTGCCAAAATAGACCACAAATAAATAAATGTGTCGAATTTAATGTGGTTTGTTTTATGTTAAAGATGATTTAATCAGGATTGTTCTTAGCTGTATTTGATAATATTCACTTCGTCTATCCTCCTTATAAAAAAGCTTGCTTTATACTTGTTCAATCTTAGACAATTTAAAGAATTGTTGACATTCAATTAATTTTTATTGATGAATGAGCAGTTGTCGGTAATTAAATTCATAAAATTTATCATTTTCATTTATATCATGAAAAACTTTAAGATTTTAGCTTTACTTTAAAACTTCATTTTTAGAAAGCTAATTTCATATATTGCATAGAAAATGTTCATGCGCATTCACGTTTAATTAGCATATTTCATGTTAAATTTATTTAATTGTGACATTAATTTGTACAAGAGCACTGTGGGAAATACAGGAAGACAATTGTCAGAGACAGTAAAGACCCCCCCCCCCCCCCCCCCCGAATTCAGATTTCTAACTTCTGACCTGGGTCCCAGTCTGTCATAACTGGTGCCTGGATATGAGGGGTGGGATGGGGGCTGAAATTGTGTTGCCCCCTCCTTCTCCTCGATTTGCCACCAATTCATTTGCGTTTGCGATGATGCTTGAATGTAAATTTCAACTGGAGACACTTATATTTATATAACTTGATTGCTTTAGGAAACTAAACTTTAAGAATACTTTTTATTTTCTAAATGTTAATGTTCTTTAAATATAGGAGACTATTAATAACAGCGATGCACTGCGTGATTTTTTAAGTATCTTTGAAGAAGAAGAATGCTACTTTGGATGATCTAAGGTGTAAGTATTTATTTATTTACTGTTTTAGGTTATTTTTTAGGTTCAGGAGTTGGTTTTATATTCATATCATTTGTTATGCATGTTCAGTATGCAATATGCATGTGTGTGTGTTAATTTTATGTAATTCTTTTGGATTTTAAGCATTACAATCCCATTTTAGAAGAATGTAAACCTAAAGCATTCAGTCAGATGGGCAGCATTTCTCACAAGATTATTTTGTTAAGTATAGTGAGTAGCAATAAAATGTTTCTGTCAAGGTGCTTTTTACAAGAAATAATACAACTTTTGAGTAAGATTTAAAAGAATTCAATTGTATTAAACAATTGAAATTCAGAATTTCTCTTGACTAGCCGTACTCATGCACTTTTACAAATGGTTAATTTACATTTACAATGGGTAGTTTGTGAAATATTAAGAGAAAAATCCATAACATATTGTATTTCCCCAAATAGAGGTAGTATTAGCTATCAGATGGAATTTCCACAATTTTAAATTTCCCCTTAAAAGTTGCATAAGGCCTGCAGTTTTGTTGTTCTGTAAAAGTGCACCATGCAATCCGCGATGAAGCTTTTTGCATTACATCGAGTTTTTCACATATCTATCTAGCTTGTCTTTAAAGCTTGCAGAGCCAAGTGATGAATAAAATATTTTGCAAGAAAAAAATGATTAATTTTGGTTGTTTATCAAGTTATCTTTTTATTTTCTAGTACTCTTGAACTGGTCCTGGGAGAAAACCATTGAATTTTGTTGTCAGTGGTATTCTGTTAAAGAGAAGAAGATTATAGCTTTATATAATTCCTAGTCATATTTTTTTGTTTTATTTAGTTATTTATTTATTCAATATTCTTGATTACTAGTTCAGAGTGTGCATGGTTTTGGTCTCTATCTACTGATTTTTTCAAAGCTTGTATCCCATTATTTTGAATAACTTTTTTTGAAATGTCCACTTCTTTTTTGATTATTTTTTCTTCTTATTTTTTTTAAGAATTATTTTTCCTGTGTTTGTTTATTAAAGTTATGTGATTTTGGGGCAATTAGTGACTATGTATTAATTTTTAAATATTTCATGTAAATCGAGAAAGTTATTGGGGCTGTTCTTAAAAGAAAAACAATGTATCTTTTTTGGTAAAGTTTCATCAATGATTAAATCAATGAATATATATATATATATATATATGACTTGTTTTATTTCATATTTGGCATCAGGTTAATAAATTACTGGCAAAATCAAGTCTTATTTGCAATATTTTATCAAGTAACAATGAAATAAAGTATAAAAATCTATTTTTAGTCCCTTCAAATTTATTTTTTTACTCGTTCACCTTCTCTACCTCTTAAAAAGAATGTTGTAAATAAAACCTAAAAACTCCTGTAGCTTTTATTTTTTTTTCTTGTTGTTGTTGCTCAAAAAGTAAACTGTAAAATGCTACTTTCAGAGATGAGATTTTTCAGAGTTTTGTCTAATTTTCAGATCTTAGATCTTAAACTTCCGATCTTATTTAAAATGAACTGAGTTTTTTTCAATTTTTCTAAAAAATTCTAATTTTTCATTAAGTTGTATATAAGTAAGATAGATTTAGTATCAGTAATAATTAAAGTATTTATTGAACTTGAAATTCATAAGTATTATTGCTCAAAAGTTGTTTAGACATTCTTTGAGACTTTTTCCTTTTTTTGTTAGTCTCATATCTGTACTTTGGTATACACCAAATCAAAAACGAGCAGATCAGTTTTGACACCATATCACGTGTCACCATTAGTGGTAAAATGAGATGAAATATACTATTTTTTTCAATTTTACTAATGTAATATGTAAATGTAAATTTTACTGCTAAATTAAGTTAAATTACGATTTTTTAGGCCTGCAGTATTCACAAAGTGTAATAAGCTTGTCGGTGTGCAAATGTTGTCATATGTATATATAAATATTACTCAAAAATATCTTTAGTCTAGTTTTTAACTGACTTCAAAAATATCTAGGTTATCAATTGGGTTCAGTACTCAGACATGTAGCAAGGATTTTCAGCTCCAAAGAACAAATTTGCCCCCCCTTCCTGTTTACCAAAATGCACTGAAAAAGTTTTATGTATAAATTGGTTCCTTTTGAGTGCTGTGCCCCTCCTTGTTCCCCTCTATCTACACCTCTGTCAGTACCGAATCCTTGTAAATTACCGGATTGGAAATTAAAAGTACTTTCAAACTTCAGTTTAGTTATTTCTTTCATTTGTTCATCTTCCACTTATAGATGTGATCTTTGCTAAGAAAAAGAATGTTGTCATTTGATGATATTTTACTTACTGTTAATGAAAAGTTTTTATTGCAAAGTTATTTTATTTTTTACCCTGTTCTTATTTACATGAAATATATTACAAGTCCTGAATATTTCTATTGTTTAATTGATTGTAATAATTTGTAAATTTAATTTACCAATATTAAGTAATGTGATAGTAAAGTAGTTAATGTGAGTTATATTTATTTTGTCACTATTAGTTTGATGTTAGTTATTAAGCACTGGTTACTGGTTTGGGGATAATTTTGTTCCAAATTGATTTGAAATGTGTCTTTTGCTTCAACACTGTCCTCAATTATTATATTTTGTGTTACCTCACAAAATCTTATTTTGTGGGGTAAGCTATATTATATGTTCCTTTCTTTTAATAAAGTATTTCATGCTCTCAATCACTTTGCATATCAGTGAATTCTAATAATAATAGGACAAAGAGGACAGATTATTTTACAAAAAATTACAAGCATTTCATGTTGGTAAAATTAAAGTTTTTCTTTTCTTTTTCCATGTAAAGAAATAGAAAAGTTTTTTTTTTTTTGTAGTTGTTTTTGTATTTTGGGAGCTGCTATATTTAGGTTTTATTGTAGATTCCCCCTCATCTGGAATTGGTTCAAAATTAGGGACCAACAAGTAGAAGTCCAACTCCCTCGGGGGCTCTGGCACCCCTCTTTCCATGGTCTATCCATGGACACGACAACAACAACAATATTGTAGATTACATGTAGCTTTTGTGTTCAGAGACAAAATTAGAATGCAAAAGTTGGCTTAAATTCTACATCTTTATTTTATTAATTTATTCATTTTTTGCATAATTTGCATAATTTTAACAGTAAGTGCCCCCTTTCTCTTCCTTCTCTTACTCGAAAGGCTACAGTATATGTAAATGTTACTTGAGAGTATTTATTATTGCCATACGTATAAACTTTTTTGATATGCTTTTGTGCTGTTCCAAAATTGTATTTAACCTGCTCCTAAAGGTGTTCTAAAATGTATGTAGATTTACACACTTTTTATTATAAAATTATCCTCCGATTTTAGTGAAACTATAACCAAAATGTTTTGTGACCTCATTAGTGTTTTCTGGGTCAAATGAAAAGTTCTGCTGACTTACTTCTCTGTAAATTCATCACTTAGTTGAATGTGTTAGTTTGTACTTTAGTTGGAGATTTAAATTTGACACTAAGCCATGTACACACAAAACTAATTTTAACTAATTTTAATTTGGTATGTATTTAACATAGATCTAGTTTGTGCTCTAGTATATTCTAGCTGCCAACTCTTCCTGATTTTGAACCTGTCTTCAGTCTTATTCAAATTATGGGGGGGGGGTTATCCTCTTATATTAGTATAGAATAGCAGTTATGTTTTAACTTTTATTAATTCTGTAATTACTTGTTAAAGTCATAATTTTTATCTTCCAGATGCTGTTAGAAGAAACTCTGAATGTGAAGTATTATTGAAACACTATCCAGTAATTGTATTTTATATTGATGAAACAAAATAATTCAATTAAACAAAATTATTAATAAGTTTGTTGTGTGTTCACTGCCATTGCTTTTATAATTTATTCAAACCTGTATGCAATGGGTGTCAATAAAGAATATTTTTCAGTTTTTTCAATTCACAGGCTATTTTTTACTATTGTAGTTCTGCAATCGTTTGAATTTTTTTAACTTAGGTTATGCATGGTAAACTACAGTTAGCTAGTCTGAAGACTGCTCTGGACTTGGAAGTTCCATTACCAAAGTTTTTATTTAATTCAATAGTATAATAATTCTTGCATAAAATCTATATAAAAAGAATTTTTTTTTTCAATTTGAAGTTTGTAAAAGATTAAGTAATTTGTAGCTATTTTGCTGTAAAAGTGAAATTTAATGAAATAAAATCACACTTAAAAATAAATAAATGTGTATACATATTATAAAAATTAAGAAATATCTTCTTATGAGACATGTATAAATTATGTTCAGAACAGAATTTTTACTTTTTTAAGAGGTGCAGAAAAATACAAAATTTCTTAGCTTCTGTGAATTCCACCCCCTCGCCCAAACATTATCTATGGAGGTTATAATAATTCACCCTCATGTTCTAAACTTAAATTATTTCTTTGTGTTATGGCAAGTCTACAAGAGGGGTGTCTGCTTGGGTGTGGGTAATGTTTTAAGGGATTCTAACCCGTATTCTTGCTCACACCTCTAAACTTTAATTTATGATTTTGGGTCAAGACAAAAATACTGGGGGATTTCAACTAAATGGGCAATGTTGGGGAATTATGAAATAATTTGTTTTGATTTATATTACTTATGTACTGCACCAATGTGTTAGGATAGAAAGGGGGCCATTTCATGAAGAGGTGGCCAAAACAAAAACATTTCTTTACCCCTTTTCCCGAAAAAAAATTAAATAAAAATTGTTTCCATTTTAGAAATACTTTATTCCTTTTTCTTGGGGGGGGGGGGAATAGGTTTTCTCTTAAATTTCCAAACATGATATATACATTAACAGAGCTTATCAGCAGATATATTTATATTTTTAATTTAGCCAGCAATTAGTTTAATGTTTTGGGGTTTTCAATTAAAAGATAGTTATTACTATTTTAACTTATTTTTTTGTTTCATAATTCTTGCATTTGTATGTATAAATGACAGAAATTTAATTTCAAATAATAAACAATTCTCAATAACAATTCAATCTTGTCCATTTTTTATTTGTTTTTTAAAAAAAGGACTTGTTAATTGTAATAAAGTTGAAAAAAAAGTTTTATTAATTTATGCTTAAAACAAAAGATATTTAAAAATAAAAAATTATTAGTATTCTTTTGATTTTGTATAAATATCTTATCATAAGCGATTTTTATTGTTTTATTAATACTGGGTATAAGTGAAAATTGTTCTAAAATGTACTATTGGTAAAAAAATAAGCTGTCAGGGATTATTTTTTATTTCTGCAGGAGAAAAGGAAACATTAAACATATCAAATATTTCTGCGCACTGTTGAGTAATGTTGATCATCTCGATATTCTGTATGTGAAGAATTGTGCGAAACTCTTATTTTCATTCTTGTTTGATCACAGCTTAACTCAAATGAAGTTATAGTATGCAGATAAAGAAAGTTCTTACAAATCTCTTTGCTGACGGATTTTACATAGCTCAATGGCTATACAGATCACCCCCATGCATTTTGAAACTTTCGCTTCTATACCTGATAAGTTTTGGCTGAGCAAACAAAACATAAACTGTAAACGAATTCTGTAACTAAATAGATCTAGAGGTTACAGAGGTTTAATTTAGTAGCCATGTGGAACTCTTGCGGGTACCTTTTAGTGATGCCATCATCTGATTATTAAAATGAACCTCTGTACTCCTTCTTAATCTGTTTAGTTTCAGAATAGGATGGTCGTTTAAATAATACATGCTTTTTGTGAACAGTCCACATTTCACAGGAACAAAAGCAAGAATTTAAAAATGCATGTAGTTAGATATTACTTGTATCATTGATCTATGTAAAATTTATTTTCCAGCTGCTATGAATCATTCTGAGCATGACAATAATCCAAAATAGCCAAGAAATGGATATCTAAGAAGTTCTGGATATGAAATAGGAAAAAATTTCTGATTACTGGGATATTTTGTATATGAAACAGATATCCATTTTTGGGATCTTCTGGAAGTTTAATTATTGTAACTGTGCAACATATATACAGATCTCTTATAGAAATGGATATTATAGATGTTATTTACTCATTAGAGAGATCACACCTCAAATAGAGGGATCTATTTTATGTTATCTGGAGGATCACATGGACTTCAAATAGATATACACAATATCCAGCTCTAATGTATTAAATTAAAGATTGTCTGTGGACAAACTTGTGCTGTGTGGGGAAATGCGGCAAAAAGATTTATTTGTACAATGCGAAGAATATTTTCAAGACACGTGATATTGCAGATACGTTTTAAATATATTTAATTTAAATTCAATAGCAATAAAGTTTTATAATTTGACAATATAATGCTTAAATATCAACTTTCTACTTTTTACCAATGTTAATTTTATTTCCAGTGTAACACTGAGTAAATATTAACCAAAAAAATTAAAAATGGTATAAAATTATGTTAAAGTAACTATTTATAAATATTGGATATATTTTGAATGTATATCCAACACTATAAATGCATTTTAAATATTTTTTTAAACAATATTGAGTTAATATTTAAAAATTTATCATGTGTAAGACTACTTCAAAAATATTTCCAGTATACACCCAATATTTAGATTTTTTTCTTTTTGTATGTTAAATTCAGCAGAAAAAAAAATATTAACATTATTTTGAGAATTTATGAGACCTAAATGATAATTTTTACCAATAATGGAATTTTATTTACCAATATTGGAAATTGGGTTTATTCTCAAATCGTTCACTTACTACTTTGTACCAGTATTGGTTTTTGATATCATTGTTTTCACAATATTGAGTTAATATTTAAAAGTTTATTGGTAGCGAGACTACTTCAGAAATATTCCCAATATATAATTAATATTTGAATACACTTCATATGTTAATTTGAATTTTACAAATAATGATAATAATATTTTGAGCATATATCAGGGCCAAACACTAATTTTTACCAATATTGGAAATAGTTTTTATTCTCAAAGTATTCACATATTATGTAAATTTTGTTATTTAAAGTAATTACTTAATAACATTGGAAATATTTCTAATATACACCCAATATTATTGATACATTTCAGATGTTTTAAGATTCAATAGTATTAAGATTGGTAAAATTTGCTTAGAAACGGGCAAAATATTAAATTTCTAATATTGGATTTTATTTTCAATGAATTCACAAGATTAGGTAAATGTTGATGCTATACAGAAAATAACTTTTAATATTTGACACACTTAAACAATAATAATAATCTATACTGCTACCAGATACATTCTTATATATATATATATATATATATATAAGGAATCAGGGGCATAGCCAAGGGGGGGGGGATTAGGGGGTCATAACCCCCCATGATAATTTTTTTGCCATACAAAATGTATATTCTTCACTACATTATCACACACACGTATACATATATATGAGTTGTAGTAGTCGTAACCCCCCCATGAAAATTTCTGGCTACGCCCCTGAAAGGAATTATTATGATTATCCTAAACTAGTTAATAGCCAGAAGCAAGGCGTATTGAAGGAATAAAAACAGGGCCGTACCCAAAAAAAATTTTGGCGAGGGTCCAAACGGTAGAAAAGGCAGAATTTTTCACAAAAAGAGGTCATTATTATTGTTTTATTAACAAAAATCGATTTTTTTTTTAGGGTGGGGGAGGGGTCCGGACCCCTGGATACGGCCTTGAATAGTCACTCTATAAAAAGTGCCGGTCACTCTTAAAAATAGTCACAGCTCACTCTTGATTAGAGCAGGTTCCACTCTTTAAGGGATGGCGTGCTGTCACTCTTTCCTTAGAGTGAGGCACTCTTTCCCGGAGTGCGCTTTTGAATTCTCACTCCTAGTCCAGAGTCAGAAATGTCACTCCTGGGAATAGTGCTTTCTCACTCTATGGAGGTTGGCTGATTTTTGTCACGAAGGTAGGGTGATATATCACTCCTCAGCACTGGTTTTTCACTCTTGATTATTAAGAGAGTAGGGGCCTTGGCCCCTAGTCTAGAATTAAAAAAAAATACACTCTTTAATAAATGCGACGTACATGAAACTGTAAATATGTTATTGTAAATATATTATTTTAATTTTTTTGAATTCGGTTTTCCTCTGAGAATGTTCATATTCTGACAAATTTAAATAATAAATAGATCAATATATCTGGGGCAGCCGCTCAGGTGGTGTAGTGGCTAAAAACCTATTCTATCACGCCTTGGGACTGAGATCGAATTCGGGCATGGAAGTTAAACTGTCCGTCCCTTCATAGGGGGTAACGCTGGTCGCCCATTGTGTGCTCCCATAATAAAATGGTCAGCAATTTCTGCCTTATTAGTGGCGAATGATAGATAGCAACTGTCCGCCTATGGGAAAAAAAAAACATATCTGGTGCTATTTCTCATCCAAATAGAAGGTATAATAAGTTAAAAGATTTATCGCGCTCATAAAAAATCATTTACTTTGATACTTTTTTAAGTTTACAAAACTCTCAAGAATTATGTTTTAATATTTTTTTAAAAACATTTCTTTCAGAAAATGGAAAAAAAACTATATTGTTTTTTAAGGTAATATTTTGTCCACTGAAGAAGTAAAAGTAAAAGTGTCATGATTTATACCAAATTTTGAAACAGACAGTTTGGAGATTTTTAAAGTATTGTGGGGTTTTAATAAGTGATAGCTCATTCCTTTCTTAGTGTATTTCAAACACATAGTAATATATAGATAAATAAATAAATTAAATAAAATATAGAATAGTACTTTCTTTCAGTACATTTTCTATGATACTCCATTGTGATTTTCATCTAAAAATACATTAAAACTGTAATACAGTTTCAACCAGTTTTTAAAGCATGCAGAACACACTCGCTCACTTATTGTGTGCGCATGTTCAGCTTCTTGGTAATAGACTTAATGTTTAGTGTTTTTTATGTATATGATAAAGTAAGCGCATCTTAAAGAGTATTAAAATAGTGTCAGAATATCCGGGAAAACTATCTACTTTTTTTTTTCCTCTGCACCTCATAAAATCATCTTCAGCTTCCATTTTTACTTAGTAATGTACACTAGGGGGCAGTGAAAAAAACTGTTTTTTTTTAAATTTCAAAATCCAATAGCGACCAAAAGTTGTGTTTTGTATTGAAAAAGAAAAATGCAAAATTTCAAATTTTTTGAAATATATCTTGAGGGTCCACTATAGCACCAAACTATCACGAAAATTCTAAAAATTGAGTATTTTAGCATTATTTATAAGATAAAAACAAACATGCTATTTAAAATCCAATTTCGATAAAAATTTCGGTTAGATCAATAATAATGGCCGTGCAAAATTTTAGGATTGTCAGAAAATATCCTGAGGCTCCACTGCAGGGAACAGTGAAGTACAAACGGAGGGAAAAAATCTCTTTTCATTACAAATAATTGCTTACCTGAAAATGGTTTTAATAGTTTGGCAAAGTACATATCAAAGGAAAGAAAAATTGTGAACGTTTAACTGTTATTTAGAATGTCACATTTTTTTTACGGCACGGCATTTTGAAATTTATTTTAACGACATTATTTTGAAAATGTCAAAAAATTGCGATTGTAATTCCATCCCTTTGATTTCCATGATTTCATCATCCCTGATTTAGTAAATAAGTGGTGGTGAAGTAATTTGGATATGAGGGCATTTCCAATCAATATAATCCTGCGCCTAGAAATTCAGCATTGGAACATTGAAATCTCTTATATTTTGTGTTGTTCTCGGGCTTTCAAAATTCTACGAGCTGCCAGCTCTTGGATGTGTGTTCTCTTGTCTGACAGCATAGACAAAAGAATGTTTTCAGGGTGGGCGAAGAATAACATTTCGCTGAATAACACGACATAAGTTCTTCGCTGAGGTATCGGGCCAGCTTGATCATACCTATAAGTGGATAGCTTCACTGGTGCAGGATGGACATGCCTTTATCATAAACCAAATTGTGCAATATACTTTGGCAATGTACGATGTTATTGCTATGAGGTCATGGATTTGACTGAGCAACGTATAAGTGCAAAATTCGGTTAGCTGTGGGATAGGAGTTAGCTGTGGGGTAGGAACAAACTTAACAACTGGCAGTTGTTCACCTTTTTTCCGACCGTACTAGAAAAACCTCATAGTCTAACAGTAGGCCCCTCTATATGCTCTATTAAGTGCCTGAGCAGCAGCTCATTTGCATGGAACAAGCAAATTAGCCATTGCAGTGGCTTTTGAAACTCTCTTTCCATCAGTTTGATGACACCACCTTGAAGTCCGGTGTTGACTACTGTGCCATCATAGCCAACAGTAACTAACATGTCGGTGTTAATGTTTTTCTTTATAAAGATGATTCATAATGGCGTCTTTAATGGCTGCTGCTGTACCACTTGCAAGAGAAACATGACCCAAGTATATGTCATGAGGCTGATTTACTAGAGACACATGCTCTTTCATAACTGTTTCTCGATGATAGACTTCTCCTCTTTTCTCCATAGAAAGTGTAGAATCTTTTCTACCATCAAAAAAAATACCCCAGACATACTTTCTTCATTCTTGTCTTTCAGATTTTTCCGGGTTTCCCGTCTTTCTCGTGTAACCTTGCTTGCATCCATGACATTTGGCATCATATCTTCAGATATTAAACCCACGTCCTTCAATACCGCTGAAGCAATCATTGCTGCTAACCTGTCAGAAACCGCATACTGATCACAAACCTTTGGAAATGTAGGCAAGTTTGCGAGGTGCTGTTTTTTTTCACAGGTAGATGTAATCCGGATCAGTTACCTTATGAAAGTTATTGTCCGAAATTTCTTCATCAAAATTTTCCGCTAAATACTTATAATCGATTTTTGACTTTTTTTTCCGCGACGACTTGCTTCAAAGATTTTCTTTCATTTTTCCGCATCATTCTTATAGTTTCAATCTTAATGCCGCCAATAGAAATGTTTCGTTCGCCACTCTGGTCCTTCAGAAAAGACTGTTCTTTTATGGGAACTTTACGAGAACTTTCGCATTTGCACTCATCAAATTAGCATTCGCAAGCAGAAATATTAAACAACTTTTTACACTCAGCTAAAAAACTATTAATTTTTTGCTGGACAGTCTCGCTCTGTTTCTATTACTACTAAACCATTTCTTAAGGTTTTGATATTTATTGCGAAATGATCGAATCATTTGAAGAATTCTTTCTCTAGAAAAAATTGGAATTGAGGCACTATTTATACATTCCATTTCTCTGTAAATTTTCTATTTTAGATTTTCATCCAATGCAAAAAATCAAATCAATAATATTTCAGCATTATCTAACCCATTTATGCCTAGCGTCCATTTTTTGGGACGGCATTTTCGCTATTAGTCGAAAACGTTATTTATTTTTCCTAGCCTTTATTCATGAGTATTGAGCCTCAACTCTACAAAATATTTTAATATGACCAAGTAGTATGTTGATATTTCAATTTTTATGCATAATGATTTTAAAAGAAATCATCCCTTGTTCAAGAAGTTGACATCAGAAATTTATCTATTATTTCTGTTATCAGTAAAAATCGAAGAAAGTCGCAAAAATATCCAGGCACAAATGGGTTAACTCATTTGGTTTTAGGAAATCACCAGGAATTAAAAGTACCCTTTTTTTTACTATAAGTGCTTTACGCATTCATAAATACATATGAAAAACTTAAAACATAGAATACTATACATTTGTATAGTAATTTTAATTATTTATTAATAGAAAAATGATGCAAGATTGATACAAATGTGAACCTGATTTAGCAGGCATGCTGAATTATGAATTTATATTTCTTTTCTGGTGAACATTTGAAAATCAGATGATAATTAAATTTAAAATGGCTATATATACCTACAAACACGATAAAATTATAGAAACTGTAATAGTGAACTAAAGTGTTTCATTCGTTGAGAAACATTCGAAGACAATAATAATGTGCTTTTACAGTAAAATATTCGACTGTCGGAAACTATTTTTCGTAGAAATTGAACAATATATCTATAATGCTAAAATATAGAAATGTCTATAATCGAGAGCAACAATATGATTTTATATCTTGGGATTTACGTTAAAAAAGCTGTTACTAATACATAGTGTAAATTTACTACTTAATATTATTACATGTTTAAGATTAACAATTTATGCAGGATTCGTTGTGATTTTAGTTCATTCTTATCCAAGCACATAAAAACCTATGTTTTCGTTTTTGCTAAATTCACGTAATAAATATTTTTTTCAGTTCAAAATATAAATATTTGCAATTAAAAAAATATATATTACCAGATTCGATACATGCAGTAAAATTGAATCTACTGGAGATTTCGCAACATCTTATAGATATTGATTTTTAAAGTAAACCCGTAATATACATAGGTTTTCTTTTTAACATTTTCATACATGTATTAACATTTTATGCAACTAAATTTGAAAACGTTTTAAGTGCTTCTTACCATGAGAGAAAATAAAACAACACTTAAAAAAAAAACAAAAAAAAACATACTTTTCCATTGTATGGATTTGAGTAATGCCATGATTACATGTGTTTGCAAATGTAGAAGACATATCTGATTTTTTAAACTGTGCATTTCAATCTCCATAAAAAAAGAAAAAAAAATTAATTCAATTATATCTCTGAGTATACCACCTGTTATGTTGATACGATTACGCAATTTTTCGTGTCGGTGTGTGTAATTCTCTATCTACATCACGTGATATATTAATGACTATGTTATTTTATCTCTCACCCCCTTTAATGAAAATTGTCTGAAAAATGCGTCCCAAAAATGCGACATAATTTTTCTTATATTTAAATACTATTAGTTAGTTCACAACAGCTTTAATCTATTGTTACAATATTTCGCAAGCAGTAGAATATTCATCACATGTATTTTTCCCATATACGGGGGGAATCTAAAGTCTTTGGCAAAACTTTAAGAGGTGATAGGGCACACAATAAGGAATCGTAATCACATAGCAATCTGGTTTCAAAAACGCAGTTTTAACTTACCCGGTAATAATCACTTTGGGAAAGGTATTGAAGTGTCCGTCTAATTTTTTAACCAAGTTTTATAAACAACTAGCTGAAGTACCCGTTCTTCGCACGGGAATGAATGGACTTTTTGGTGACGATTGTGGTGATTACAATTTATTGTAATAAAGAGATATAGCAAAATGGATATCGCATTATATTGTGTTCAATAACCATGCATACCGAATTTCAAGGCAATCGTTTGAACGGTGCAGAAGGCAATGCGGCGTAGCTCTATCTAGTGGCAAGTTTTAGCAAAACGGATACGGCGAAAATATTCTTCGCATTCAGATATCGATAAATACGAAATTTCAGGACGATCGGCTGGACAGCCCTGAAGTTCATGTGTTGACGCGACATCTAACGCGAAACTCTTCCCCGTGTTCAAATATCTATGTATACCTATTTTCATAGCGATCGGTTGCACAGTCAAGAAGTGATACACTGCAGCGCGATCTAGAGGTTAATTAAAGTAATGATTTGCTACAGTGCCGTCAAGTGGCGAGTTATAGCAAAATGGATAACGCCAAAATATTCTCATTGTTCAAATAGCTATGTATACTGATTTTCATAGCGACCGTTTGAATGGTCAAGAATTTGGCCTGCTGCAGCGTCCTCTAGTGGCGAGTTAAATTAATGATGCATTGCAGGGCCATCTAGTGGTGAGTAACATCAAAAGGAATACAGAATATATTCTTCTGAAATGTGTAAGTATAAGAAATTTTATGCCGGTCAGTCGAACGGTATAGAAGTTGATGCGTTACAGCGCCATTTAGCGGCAAGTTACAGCAAAATGGATACTGAAAAATATTCTCCGTGTTCTAATATCCCCGTGTATCAAATTTCATCGAAATCGGTTGGACGATATTAGCATAGTAAACGGCTAAACGGAATAGAATTCCACGTTCTGCTGCGCCACCTAGTGGCAAGTTAGAGGAAAAGGGATAGCATAAAAAGCTTCTCAACGATAAAAGACTTAGGTGGACCAAATTTCATGGCGCAACGGTGCTCAACGGTGCTGGAGTTTTTCAAACTCATACACACATACCATCATACATTTTTATCTATAACCAGTGTCATTATATATCCCAGTCTCAAATAAAATCCAGTTTCAAATCTAAGCCTCGCCAAAGTGCCAACATACGCCATTATGCAAGCGTTTTTTCTGGAAATCATTCGAAGCATTGACTTAGCAGCAATCAATATGGGAAATGGTTCGACCGCCAAAAAGTAAAGCACGCATTTTTTTGAAAAGTGGAATCCCTGAATACAGACGAATTTTTTAAATTATCAACTATAACGTGTTTTGTACATCGTTACTCCGATGTACTAAATAAGAAGATTTCAATTTTCTGACATTTGGCGGAACTCCCCCAACTTAAATCAATGTATTCAATTGGCGCGAATTCTGAAGATATATCGCTCGAAATCCGTTAATAACTGCATTATTTCTTCACCGATCATTAAAATGTAACGCTGTGGTCTAATAAAACCTTTGCACTTTTCAAAAATCTATTTCCTTAAGCTCTCAATAAATTGCACCAAGCCGAAAACTGTGCAAACCGCTAGAACTCACTTTCTCAAAATCGGCATTTGAGCCATTTTATTTTTTCGCCAAACTAAAAAATTTTACGTATTAGCCTCGGAAATCTTCAATTCTTATTGTTTTGCGTATAAAACATTTCATTCCTGCTCCGATTTCCCATGCACACGATATTATAATAAAAAAATAATAATCTTACAAATATAAACTAAGAAAAAAATCATTTTTATTCCTCTATTTTTACTTTGAGAATGTAAAACATTTTATTCGGCAAAATCGCCACACATGGCAACCACGATCCTTATTTCACGCTTTCTCTCACTACAGGCGTTACAATTACGGAAAGCTTTTTGCGTGGAGAACATAAAAAATCTCTTAAATTCCGGGAACGGGTGGACTTTCAAAGTTTTAAAGGGGAGTATGATTTATTCTATATTATGTTACATATCTGTTCAAAATTTCAGGCTGATAGGTCCATTTTTGTGGATTTGTATACAAATCAAATCCACAAACAAACAAACAAACAAACAAACAGAATTTCATTTTTATTTATAAGATAGGATCGTCTCCAAAAATTTCATCCCTGAAAAAAAAAAAAAAAAAAAAAAAATTAAACTCTCCATATTAGTCTTCTGACTTCGGAGAAAAATACATTAGTTTTTGAAGAAATAATGGTTGGAAATCGCACTGTTGTTTCGGCACTTTTCGGAAGTGATTATTAACAGCGTTGCCGACCCCACATTCCTATATGATTCTGATCCCTTATTATGTGCCTTATCACCCCTTAAAATTTTGCACAAGAGTTTAGATTCGTCCTGTATTTAAATATTATTAGTTCATAACAGCTTTAATCCATTCTTACAATATTTCGTAAACTGTAGAATATGCATGACATCCATCTTCTATAAATACGTTACAATCGTAAAAATTTCAACAAAGGGTTACCAAGCGAAATACATGAGCTTTAAGATGAGCGATAAAATAACATTGTCAATTATAGTCCTGTCATTTGGTTAAAAAAAGGGGGGGGGGATACCTGGAAAGTTTTCCGAGAGTTTTGAAAATTAGCAATTTTATAGATTGCGATGTGCTCTTTCCGAATTTTAACTTTGCCCCCTCGTATCTTTGCCGCTCGCGCCGCCATGTTCGAAAAATGGCACCTAAAAGCAGTTTTTTGACGATATCTCCTTTCCTACTCATTTCACGAAAAAAACAATTACAAAAAAAGAAACTAGGGAAATTTTCCTACAATTTATGTAATTAACATTTTTTCGTAAAATCAATAGTTTTGGCGTACGAAGGCCGCAAAGTGTAGTTCAGTTTGCGTTTTGGCCAAGAAAACCATTTCCACACCAGAGGGAGTAGGCGGCGCGTTTTTTTTTTTTTCGGAGGGGTGGGGTGTATCCTTAGTAGTCCTAATCCTAGTGCCTTTCACTTATCCAAAATTTAGCCTATTCTCCTTCGCTTCGCTGTTCTTGAGAGTTTGCGTTTTGGCCAAAAATCTCATTTTCACCCCATCTTGTGAGGTAGAGTAAGCGGAGCGGTTTATTTTTTTTTGAGGGGGGGGGTATCCCCAGTAGGCCTAATCCACGTGCATTTAACTTATCCAAAATTTAGCGTATTCTCCTTCGCTTCGCTGTTCTTGAGAGATCATTGTCCCTAGTACCGATCGAAATGTCACAGCCCGAAATTCTTCCACATCAGCCGCGATGGGATTATCGCAAGGAGGGGAGTTTCATCGCTAACGTCTTCGTTCTCAATTTCATCATACGTTTGCTCGAAAATAATCACCGATTCTTCCTCTTCATCGCTATCTTATAATGGAACTTGCGAGTTATCACAGGTACCATTGCATTTCATGCATATTCTGGAGCACATTAACACAGCCTTCTGATCCACAGGATTTCTGACGTCTCTTTCTGCATTTGCAAGAAATAAGTTTTAACAAGCTTTGAGGAGCTGGGGGCTCGAGTGTGGTGACAATGATTAGCTCGTCCTAGTTTCCTTTCCACCCCCATTGCTCTGCATTTTGGTCATTCCCATACGACTGAACTGGCTAAGTTGGAACAAAATGGCGCTATGGCAAAATTTTAGGTGCAATATTTCCGAATGGTTACACTTCTAAAACAATTCATCGAGGCAGTAAGAATGGGCAACTGGAATTTACATCTTGATACTGTCCAGAAAATGATGCCTTATTTTCATGTCAGTGGCCACTTCTTATACGCAAAATCTGGCCATTTATATCTGCAAGCTATGCTTGATTTGATAGAAAGAATGACAGCTGAAGAATACGAACTTTTCACAACTAAAGGATACTTTACAGTTAGACATTGAGAGAAATTTTGGTGTGGTACGTTGTGAGATATGACAATTGAGCAATCGCTGATGAGGACGATGAAATGTTTTGGCGGCCTTACTCATGGACGAGGGTCAAGGAAAGCGTGCTTTCCAAGTGGACTTTAGGAATGGTATTCCTGAAGATTTGAAGTATATGGTGCACGAATTGCAGTGGTACTTGTGAAACTCGTAAGTTCCATTACAAGATGGCATTGAAGAGGAAGAATCGGAGATTATTTTCGAGCAAACGTATTATGAAATCGAGAACGAAGAGGAGAACAGCGAAGTGAAGGAGAATACGCTAAATTTTGGATAAGTTAAATGCACGTGTATTAGGCCTACTGGGGATACCTCCCCCCCGAAAAAAAAATAAACCGCTCCGTTTACTCTACCTCACAAGGTGGGGTGGAAATGAGGTTTTTGGCCAAAACGCAAACTCAACTACACTCTGCGGCGCTCACACGCCAAAAGTATTGATTTTGCGAAAAAAAGGTAATCACATAATTTGTAGGAAATTTTCCGTAGTTTCTTTTTTTGTAATTGTTTTTTTTTTTGTGAAATGAGTAGGAAAGGAGATATTGTCAAGAAACTGCTTTTAATCGCCATTTTTCGAACATGGCACCGCGAGCGGTAAAGGTACGAGGTGGCAAAGTTGAAATTCGTTAAGAGCACATCGAAATCTATAAAACTGCCAATTTTTAAAAATCTAAAAATCTGCCAATTTTCAAAACATTTGATACGGGCGAAACTCGCCAAGCATGGCAACGTAAAAACGGTTTTTTAATTAATAATTAAAAAAGTAGTTAAAAATCTAAAATTCTAATTACCCTATAGCCTTCTCCAGAGTCACATCTATATCTAAACCAAAATTCATCATACTCGATTCAGCGGTTTAGGCGTGAAAGCGTCACAAACAAACAAACAAAACACACTCACTTTCGCATTTATAATATTAGTTAGGATTCACCAAATCAGATGCGTGGATTAAGAGCCGATGTTCTCGCGATCTCCGCAGGGATGGACGCGAGACGAGTGTTTTGCGAGACGAGACAGAGATTTACAGCTTTCTTGCGAGACAAGACATACATTTTTTTACATTACGATATAGGGATTTTTGCGAGACGAGATAAAGCTTTTAGGCTATTTTTCGAGACGCGAGACTCCTATTTTTCGTCTCGTGTCCATCCCTAGATCTCCGCAATGATGGTAGCACCGTCGGCGTGTCACACACAAAATATAATTGCATAAACATCACACGCCGCTTTATATGAAACTTGTAGCACAAGCACACACTTTTCCACATGTCCTGGTCAGGTTTTAGGGTACGCTTCGCGTTCACACTATCTTGGGTTGTCTTTTCTTCTTTTATTTTTTCTCTCATTCGCAGGGGCCCCTAATCGTATGCCCCTTACTTTCATAGGCTGAATATTTCTATTGGATGCCGTATCCGCCTTAACCCATTTATGCCTAGTATCCCTTTTTTTGGGACGGCCTTTTCGCTATTAGTCGAAAACGTTATTTATTTTTCCTAGCCTTTATTCATGAGTATTGAGCCTCAACTCAACAAAATATTTTAACATGACCAAGTAGGGTGTTGATATTTCGATTTTTATGCATAATGATTTTAAAAGAAATCATCCCTTGTTCAAGAAGTTGACATCAGAAATTTATCTATTATTTCTGTTATCAGTAAAAATTGAATAAAGTCGCAAAAATATCCAGGCACAAATGGGTTAAGCCGAATCATCGTAGGCCCCCTGGGTATTTCGTTTCGTCATAAATATTTTTCTTTTGGAGATTTATGGTGATTAGTCTGTTACTCTCGTCGACAGTCTGGCGACTATTCTAATTTATTGCCGCCCTGTGTGGTCTTCTCGTGGGAAAAACTTCAGTCTTTTTGAGATTTTTCTCTTTTTAAAATACATTCCCAAATCTTGCCCTTTTACCCACCACAACGGTCAATGGCAGTTTAAGAGACATCAATCTATTTCAAGCACAATACGTTCTACTATATAGTTAGGTAAAGGTCCAATCATGGCCACATGCCTCCTTCAAAAAATAAGCCAAAAGTTGGCAAGCTTGGCGACTGTTGTTGTACGGGTGTATGTATTTAACTCTCACATCTCAAAACTTTTGGTCATAAAATGTATAAATTTCATATATAAGATTGTTGTAACATCTAGTTGAATCTCGATTTTTGGTTCCCATCTTCTGGAGAGGTTATTTACAGGACCACCCAAAATAATATAATCCAGTAATGTCTATATTCAATATATTACGTCTGCAGTCAGTCATCGTTTGGTCCACGCCCAAAATCTCGCCATTTGTCATCAACCTTGGAGAGTTTTGCCGAAATATCGCCCCATTTGGTGCCAAAAATAATTTCGTATTTCGCATAACTCTAAAAATTTTGACCATAGAATGTTGAAATTATGCATTCAGAACTATTGTAATATCTAAGTGATTATCTCTTTTTTGATTGCTATCGACTAGCTAATTTATTTACATGGTCACCCAAATGACTTAACGTACATTATGGTGTGTGGATATATTCAATTCATTGAAAGTCTGTGGTCAATGACTACTTTGGTTATCCCCAAAATATCTCGTATACTATCTCAAGCATGGCTATTTTTGGCGAAATGTTGGCAAATTAAATGCCAAAACAAATCTTTCAAATTGAACGCAGCTTGGCGATATCAGAAATATTTGGCTAGAAATTACTAAACCTTAGTATATTACTGCAGTATTTTATCACTTTCAAGCAAAATAATCTTAGATGAAGTGCGCCGAAATCATTTTTGATTTGACATTCGTGCAAAGAAGTCATGTGTTGTCCACATCTGCATTTGATAAATGTTTTATGAGGTTCTAATTAATTAGTAACTATCTTCTCGAGGAATTGATAATTCGTATAAAATACTATCATCAAATTATTCGGAACTCATACCTCCTGTTTCTGTAATTTCAAATAAACCCTACTTGTTAATTTAGATGTGACGACAGCTTACGGGAGCAAGGAGACGAACCTAATGCCAAAAGTCTCTTTCGGAAGTAGTCCAGATACGTAAACTTTATACATACGCATTGGCTGCATTGTCCAGTGACGTTTAATGTTAACGTTCCCATTAATGAAACCTATATGAACAAACTCCCTAATGGCTGCGATTCCCTATTTTAAATCGCACCTTGTTTGCACTTTGTTCAATGCATGTAAGGATTGATCTTGTCAAGGTGCATTTCACCAGCTGGCACACCATAGAGTAGGGAAATTCCGCATATGCCATTCGCTAGTACTTCGTTCGTACTGGTTAGTACCTAGAGATTCATGAGTGCCGCATCCGGTTCTAACTTACTGACACTTCAAATTCTCCAGCTGGTGAAATGGTCCGCAAGCACACCACGGGGTTTGGAAATTTGGAATATGCCATTTGCTAGTACTTCGTTAGTACGGGTTAGTACTGAGAGATTGACGTTTGTACCGCATCCGTTTCGGATTTACGGACACTTCAAATTTGCCGGCTGGTGAAATGGTCAGCCGGCACACCATGGAGCTGGGAAATTTCGCATATTCCATTCGTTAGTACTTCGTTAGTACCGGTTAGTACCGAGAGATTTTCGTTTGTACCGCATTCGTTACAGAAATGCGGATAATGCAAGATTTCTGTCACACTAGCTACCTAGCACGTACAAATTGCATAATTGGGATTTCGCATATGTGTTCGATAATACTTTGTTAGTATTGTCTAGTACCAAGATATTTTCGTTAGTACCGCATTCGTTACGGATATACGGGCAGTACAAATGCCCTGTTACACTAGTTACCTAGCCCGTAGAAGTTGCAAAATAGAGGTTTCGCGTATGCCGTTCGTAAGTACTTTGTTAGTACTGATAAACACCAACAGATTTTCGTTAGTACCACATTCGTTACGGATATACCGACAATATACGTTTCCTTTTACACTAGTTACCTAGCCCTTACAAATTGCAGAATGGGAATTTCTCATATGCCCTTCGTTAGTACTTTGTTAGTACTGTTTAGTACCAAGAGATTTTCGTTAGTACCGCGTCTGTTACGGATTCACGGACAATTCAATTTCCTGTTACCAGAGCCTTACTATCGCATGGCCAAATCGGGACTTTGGCCAGGACCCCGTGACGAAAGGGCCCCCCAATTTCAAATGTTGTTCTGAAATATTCTTTTCTTATATCAAAATTTTAAGAAAAACAAAAAAAAATTCACATATGGGGGCCCCTAAATCCATCAATCCCGGGGCCCCTCTAGATCATAATCGGGCCCGCCTGTCAAACTAACTACCTAGTCCGTACAAATTTGCAGAAAGAGAATTCTGCATACGCCCTTCGTTAGTACTTTGTTAGTACTGTTTAGTACCGAGAGATTTTCGGTAGTACTGCATCCGTTAGGGATTTACGGACATTACAAATATCCTGTCACACTTGTTACCTAGCCCGTACACCATGCTAACAGAGAATTCCGCACATGCCATTCATTGTTACATTGCTAGTACCGGTTAGTACCGAGATATTTTCGTTAGTACCGCATCCGTTACGGATTTAGGGACAGTTCAAGATGATTCGTCTGTTTTCTCTACTTTCCCCATACAGTTTCCCTTCATTCTCCCTATCTCGAGTAATTTGAAGATTATATTTAAAATGGAATTTGTCGGCTGGTGAAATGATCAGCCGGCACACCATGGAGTCAGGAAATTTCACACATGCCATTCGTTAGTACTTCGTTAGTACTTCGTTAGTACCGGTTAGTATCGAAAGGTTTTCATTAGTACCGCATCCGTTACGGATACACGGACGGTAGAAATTTCCTGTCACACTAGCTACCTAACCCTTGCAAATTGCAGAATGGGAATTTCTCATATGCACTTCGTTAGTACTTTGTTAGTACTGTCTAGTACCGAGAAATTTTCGTTAGTACCGCATCCGTTAGGGATATACGCACAGTTCAAATTTCCTGTCACACTAATTACCTAGCCCGTTCACCATGCAAACGGAGAATTTCGTATGTGCCATTCATTGTTACTTTGTTAGCACCGGTTGGTACAGCTCAAATTTCGGGCCACACAATTTCCCCTACACGCACACCATCGAGTTCGGGAATTTCACATACCCATTCGTTATTTATATAGCTATGCCGCTTCTACCACATTGCTTATCACGATAAGCTTAGTTTACTGCTTCCCTATCGGGTAATTCCGGAGGGGTTGGGGGACAATAAAAAATTACGATATCTTAGCCTTGTTTTTTCCTGTTTTTCTTGGGCGTTAACTCCCGTTTAGTACAACTTGAGAAAACGCCCCACTGGACCCATTAGGATCAGTGGTGTTTTCTCAAGGCCAGTAAAAATTTCCGGGGACAGGATTTCACCAGCCCTCATACCATGAAGTTCGAACATCTACATACTCAATACGCCACCATAGTTTAAAAACTTTTGATTCAAAATATAACTTAAATTATACTAACTAATTCAAGAATGTTTCTTATTTGATTTCTTAAAAATCCACTTTTTATTGAGGTATGTTAATCGATGAGTCATTTTCTTATAGTTTATGATGATTATTCGTCTGTTTTCCGCACTTTCCCCATAAAGTTTCCCTTCATTCTCCCTATCTCGATTAATTTAAACAGTACCAGGTTACCGAGCCATGCTCAGAATCTAAAGGCTCCTTAAGTGTAAAATAATGAATACGTAAATGCCTTGGCACGTATCAAGAATCTTCATGTTTGCCAAAGATTTTCATCGCTGTCGGATCACTCATACATTATCAGGTAAACTTTGGTCGGCATTCAATGTTACAATGGCATATACTTTGTTTTGAAGAGGGATGCTAAATATTCGATGGTCGGTGCCATCAGAGTTCAGGAAAAAGTATTTTAACGTAAAGTGCCTCCTTTCCTTCTCTAGCAGATCAGCGAGGGTATCAACGAAGATCTTGGGCGATGCATTCACTAACAGCGTCTTCATTACTTCAGAAATATATCTGTCCATATTGAGGACGTTCAAATTCAGCATCAAGAATTTGAGTTGCTTGAACTGTCAGATGAATGAGTTTATAAAAAAAATTCATCAAGTCTGTTATACACTGTTCGCAACGTAGCAGTACACACCAAAATCGTTAATAGTTTCACTCGTCATATACTGTGAACAAAGCCATTGTAAAGTATGCTTTCAAATTTCGAATTCTTTGAAATGTGGGTGACATCGAAGAAACAACCACACCCATTCATTAGGAAATTCGGAATGTCCTACATCAATCTTACAGTCCCCAAAATGGTTTCGGTTAATTTTTGTTTTTACTCTTCAGAAAAATGCAAAGCTCCAGGGTGAATGCAATCCATGTTAAAAAGTTTTAAACTATGATAATAAGTACCCATATTTGTGGCAGCTTTGTAGATACTTAGACTGTTTACCCGAAGTATTTGTCGACGTCTAGCTGTTCCATGTCGTTCTCCTTCCAAATACTAATCATCTGTTTCATCTGCTTGCGTTTGAACTGCACGTTCACACATTTAAATTTCTCTATAGTGCTTCAATTCAAACATAAAATACTTATTTTTTTCTAATTCAAAGAAAATACATCATGCATAAACAAATTCTACAAACGTAAATTCAATCTTATAGATACATAAATATAGATGCCATAAAAGTATAATCTTACATAAATATGCTTTAAACATAATTTTATTTTATAAACTCGCGCTTAAGAAAATAAAAAGTGTAACGCAATTTAAATTATTAGTATAAAAGGACACTTCGAAATCATGAAATCAAAAACAGAATAGATCAAAAATATTCTTTTATAATAACCCTAACAACTACTTAAACGTTGACAATAATAGAACAAACGGATGGACTGAAGAAAATGGACTTCTAACTTCGAATAAATCAAAAATACATCGCTCCTATATAGTTACGCTGATCCTAGACTCTGTCACAATACGAGTTCAACCACTCAAAATAAAACTTTTACCATCCAAACAGATTAAAAATGTATTGTCTAATAACTTATTTTACGTTTTTTTTTTTTTACACGGTTCGTTGGTGCGATCAGCCTGAAAATTATCATAATTATGTAAAAAAAAGAAAAAGAAAAAAGAAAAAAAAGAAAGAAAAAGAAAGAAAGAAAAGATCTGATAATCCGCCCGTTTCCTGATTTTTAAGCGTTTGTTTTTGTATTTTTAGCTCTATTTCATTTAATAGAATAAAAAAATCTAATCATTTGAGTGTCAGAATTATCTATTGCAAGTGACATTGACGTTACATTGAAGTCACGGTTATCAGGCTTTGGAGGAAAAATTACGATTCCAATTCGCTTAAGATAGCTTTTCTAAATTACTACTCAGTTTAACTTTCAAATTACTACTCAGTTTAACTTTCAAATTACTACTCAGTTTAACTTTTTTTCAAAAATAAAACGGTTTTCTACGCATTAAGCATGGATATAGGAGAGGATGTTGATACAAAACCAAATGTTTCGAATACGAAATGTCTCTGCAGATTATACAATTCGAATTTCGATGTATAATAAAAATTGAATATGAAGTTATTTGATTTTAAG